>QLSS01000104.1:256072-283680 GCA_024372645.1 Trichomalopsis sarcophagae
CTATATATATACACACACACACACACACGTGAACATATACCTATATTCACCTATGATGCCTGCGCGACTGCAACCACGCATTCACGCAGACAACGCATATACAAATCGATCGGACGAATCAACTACATTGCAACACGCATCGAGCACCGAATATCGGAGCGAGTGCTCTGACCTCTGCGTCAGCACTCCTAGTGCGCGAACAATGACCGCAAAGCGTGCGCGTCAACCCTTAGTGTGGCGAATGTTGATTGGACTAACGCGATCTTCACCATCTTAATTTTCAATACTGCTTGCATAGGCACCGAGGCATTAAAAACCCCGGGGCCGATCCACGCAGTGCCTTTTCACGTGAACTCTTCCTACTGGCAACTGGACCTGGTGATTGAATACGAGTGCTGTATTCTGGACCGCGTGGCTTATTGAATGTTTAAAACCCACTCAAACACTGCGGGTAGAGTACGGTATAACTCTTCGTTACTAGACGTGAGTTGAACGTAGAATTGTAATAGTGAAGGACCGCCGAGTGGAATCTCCGGCGAATGCAAGTGAAGAACCCTTCATCTGTGCAGTTGACCAAACTTTTTATTATTGCCACGGTAGACCGTGTAGTAATAAGTCCAATCAACATCTGCCGTGCCGACGAAGGAGTTTTCTAACATCCAGTGTGCGGTCGATACGATTGTAATTGTAAGTCGTCTTAGTATAATCATCTACAAATATTCTAACAACATCTTAGTGAATAAACAATATAATAAGTCAAGTAATAATTAAACTCTGTAACATCAAATATGTCTGTGAAGTGCTCCGGTCCTGGCCAATAAAACAAAACATAACAATTTAGATGAACCTACTGTTTATTTATTCATAAATAATAATAAATAGTTATTAGACTACCAAATCCCTAAGAAACCCTTCGGCAAAGGCACCGAAAAGGTAAGGACTATAAAATATCAAATCGGAGCCACGGACAGCCAACCAAGTCCGTTCAGTCATCACAGCCCGGACAAGTTCCAGCTCGGACAGACAAGCGTCCGATTGAGAGTGAGCGCGGACAAATTATCGTCCACACGCTACGAACGGTCACACTCGTGTCCGGCAGTAAATGCCGCGTCCCGAATGACATCGAGTCACGCGTATTCAGTAACAATAAGGCTCTCGAGCCTATGCTAGTTTCCGCGAATTAAATAATTATTTTTAGAACTCGCGCAGTCCGTATTCATACTAAATACGGTCTTTACAATATACTTTTTTCAAAAAGTATCACCGATGAACATAAAAAATGTAAAAAATATTTACAAATTTTAAGAAGATATCTTCATTTTAAAAATTTGGAACGTCAGGAACTTTTATCAGATGCAGACATACTTGATGTAGAGCATGAAAATGAAGATATATCGAGTCCATTGCCCGATGAAGCGATACTTGCAAGCATTTCCAAGGGTTATGTGAGAAAAGCACGTTTATTGCTTCAACATTAGAAATCAGCATCGCATCGTATTAAATGGGATAATTCAGGTACAGTTAGCATTGATGATAAAGCTATACCACACTCAAATATTTTAAATTTACTAGAAGACTTGGTACGGAGTAGACCTGTTGAAGAACCTGTAGGAAGATTTCAATTAGCTAATTTTATAGCAACAACTGACACTCCATCCAAATTAATAAGTAATCCAGAGGTGATAAAAATGAGTGAAAGTTTGAAATGTGCATTAAACAAAATTCCTTCAACCAAGAGAAATAGTTCCAAGATCATTCAGACTTTGGAACAAGGTACTAGACTCGCGTCCGCACAACGCTATAGTGCACGTTTGAATAAGAAAAAATCCATACCGCGAAAAGCAGACGACAAGTGGTTGACTTATAAAATTTAACATGTCTTATGAAAATCAATACTTTGACACTAGACACGAGACTGGATACGCTGGTGCACGTAATCTGTTACGAATCAATGGTAAAAATAAAAAGAAGACAAGCGAGGTTAATGGGTGGTTAAGTAATCAAGATACATACACACTACACAAACCTATTAGACGAAAATTTCCTAGATTGATGTACAATGTCACTAATGTGGATGATTGTTGGGAAATGGATTTGTGTGACATGCAATATCTCAAAATGTATAACGATAATTTTGCATATTTACTTGTAGTTATAGATATTCTCAGTAAATATGCTTGGGTCGAGCCTTTACGTGACAAAAGTACAAAAAGTGTTGTAGCTGCTTTCGACAATTCTTAAAAAGAGCCGATGGGCGACGCCCAATTCTTATACAAACTGATCGAGGCAAAGAGTTTGTAGGATCAGATTTTCAAAATTATTTAAAACAACACAAGATTAATTTTCGAGTGGCACGTAATCCCGATATTAAAGGAGCCATCGTTGAGCGTCTAAATCGCACGCTCAAAGAACGTATGTTCAGATATTTTACTCACAAAAATACTCATAGGTATATCGATGTTATTGAAAATATCGTTTACGCGTATAATCACACTATACATAGTGGTACTAAAATGGTTCCGGCAGTTGTAAATATTCGTAATGCAGTTGTGGCAAGATAAAATTTAGAAAAAAGAGCTCTTAGAGAAAAAAGTCTAGACCACATATATACAGCGTGGGTGACCATGTTCGCATCAGTCGGTTGAAAGGCACCTTCGATAAAGGTTACGAAAAGTATTACAGTGAAGAGATCTTTAAGATTACCCGTGTCTCACGTCGTCAAAATCTCTTTATTTTTTTATCTCGAAGAACTAGCTAGAGTTGGCGATGATCGTTTGTCACAAAATAAGGAATTCAAAGTGGAAAGTATGATCAAGAGTAGTGGACATGGTGTTGAAAAACAAGTTTTTGTAAAGTGGCTTGGCTATCCTGATAAATTTAATTCATGGTAAAGCAAGCGAAATGGTTACATTTTAAACATGGCTGAGGACGAATTTTATTTGATATTACCAAGTAACAGTAGTATGAAATATTTTTCTGAAAATACAACATCTTGCTTTACCACACACTTATCGCACGAAGTACGTCTGCATGGTAAGTGGAGTGTTGCTCTCACGGAAATCAGCATACCATGCACGATGATGCATATTCAGAAACACGAATGTAATATAAAGTTTGTTAACGGACGTAGAATAGCAATTGCAAGAAAGAGAGACATATCTGAATATTTACCGGATTGGACAAATGACAAACACAACGATGGCATATTTCCACCAGGTGTTTACGAGAATCTCAACAATATCACAGAAGCTATAAACAATATACCTGAATCTCACTTACGTATTGAATAGGCAAAGAAAAAAAGTGGTTATTACAATTTACATGAAAAGTGTGAATGTAAGGAAATTCATTTTTTCAGCTTGAGCGAAAAGGTCAAACGTATATTTGGCTTTGAGAATGAAAAATATAGAAATCAGGAATTTATACCCATGATTCCATCTGTAGAGTCGAAAAAAAATGCAACATTGGTGGGAAACAGACCTGGTTGTTTGGCAAGAGCGATAGCTAATCAATTTTTCGTTTACTTAGATATTTGTATTCCGAACACAGTCGGTGACGTTTTGCGCATAATAACACTCGATAATTCAAAATATAAATTTGGTGCGAGAGTGGTCAAACAATTTGCACCTGGAATTTATCCACTTTTGTTAAATAACACATTTCAGAATATAGTAATAGATATAAGAGATGAAAATGGGAATCATATACCATTCGAGTACGGGACGTTGACCGTAACATTACATTTCAAGCCCATTCTCTAAGAAAAAAATGGCTTACTACGCAGAATACTATGTCGATCAAATCGGTGGTGGTAATGGTGGAGGAGGAGGAGGAGTACGTTGAGTGTTTGCAGGTTCAACTTATTATCGAGATCATGGTGGAATCGGCAGCTTTTTGAGTGGATTACATCGAAGAGTTTTACCTTACATTACGAGTGGTGCTAAAGCCGTTGGTAAAGAAGCTATCAGAGCAGGAATGCATGTACTAGATGATGTGGGGAATCACGTAATCAATTTTAAACAAGCTGTAAATATGCGCATACGTGAGTCCGGTAAAAATCTTAAGCATAAAGCCGCTGATAAAATTGCCGCTATGATGAAGGATATAAGATAAGCGCTAAAAAGCGGTAGCGTCAATCGTCCAAGAACAGTTCAGCTGTATGCATCATATCATGTAAAGAAGAAGAACAAAAAGAAGAGCCGTGTCAGTGTTCGCAAATCTACGAAAAAGAAAGCGGGTAAGAATAAGTCAAGGAAGAAGAGAAAACAACGCAGTGTAAGCGATATTTTTGGATCTACATAGACATTTTTTAATATGGCTTTTCTACACTCAAACTCATGCGAATGCATGAAATTAGAATTAGATTTATTTACATTACCACCTACACAGACTTCGGTCAAAAGCTCTCAATTTATACATTATAAACTAGTTTCTTCGCTATCAGACGATGTATAGCAGAAGGTATAACGCAAGATTCTGCACAGAAATTTAGTGATGCATTGTACTGCAAACTAAACTCCCGGATACGTACAGCTACTTCTTCGTCTATTTTCGCGACACACGAAGAGGACGTAGTCGATCATTGCTGAAATAATAATAATAATAATAGAATGAATACACAAGAATTACTAAAAGCTCTTGACCCGTTAATCGTCAAGACAGTTGGCGCGTATGCTGCGGATAGAATGCCAAACGTTTTGGAATACCCCGCGGCCATCATAGCTAATACAGATGATCACACGAAGAAAGGAACACATTGGATTGCTATCTACATAGACTCAAACGGTTACGGAACATACTTTGACAGTTACGGATTACCACCAATGTCCCAACATCATCTTAAACGACTCAAAAGAAATTGCAAGTGCTATTAGTGGAATAAAAAAAATTGCAGAGCTTGTGTTATGTTATGTAATAAGTTCTCGCGAGATTCACGAAAAAATGACGCCGTAGTTGTATCGTTCTATAAAAAGCTGTTACGAAATAATAATCATCGTGTACGCCCCAAAGAGGTTAGGAGGTTTGGAAGTGAAGCCTTGCGTGGCTCAGGATTTTGTAATCAAACATGTACTTCGAGAATGTATGTAAAGTAATAATAATAATAATTGTCAGATATCATGTCGTAAAAAATATGAATAAAGTATAATCTTTCATAATATAAAAAATGTTTTCATTTATAGAGCCTTACTTATTCCTTTAATTCCATACTGTAGTGTTATGATATATTTTTTCCTGTTGCATCACACCTCGCTGTATAGTTCTAAGTACATATACATCGGCATTTATTAACGGTTATAATACTAACATCCGGTGATATTGACTGTTTAGTTTTATATTCCATTTCAATCTTTATCTGTAAGCTGATAAAACTGACGGTTGTAATAGTAGTAGAGTAAACATCCTGTTCTTAAAACTCGGAGAAATGTAACCGTAGCCTTTGACGGTTAACGCATATGATACTTCCTTTGTGAAATTCTGAGAATACACGCGCAGAAAATCTCTCCCCACTGCATTTGATCGTTTTACTTTAAGGTAGTGGGGGGTAAAATGTATAAAAGAGCTTGAAGAGTGAGGAGATCCATCAGTTCTTTCGTGAAAGTTTGAGAGATCATTTGTTAAGTGTAACTCTGTATATTGTGCCTCTTGTTTCTCGTACCATGGCCCAATCAAGTGTTAGTGCTCCATCTCGTGTGCATAACGTTCTGCCAAATATGCTGCTCTCCACGTCCTACGTCATTAATAAGTCAAACTCGAAACGCGTTACTCTTAGCTTAGAAAGTTACCAGGGAAGCTATCGACCAGTGGTGAAACTCTCAACGTCTACAACATGTTTTAAATCCGTCAAATTTGATGCTTCTGGCTGGAAGGTGTTCAAGAATTACTTTCATCTTATAAATTGCTATTTCCAAGATGAGTACAGATTCCAAAATGAATACGCTCGATCAACGAAGGTGTACATGGAAAATCGTGATCTGATGTTTACTTCTTCATAGAATACCAAATCTATATTGATAAAAGAAAGAC
The DNA here is from genome assembly GCA_024372645.1 of Trichomalopsis sarcophagae. Taxonomy (NCBI): domain Eukaryota; kingdom Metazoa; phylum Arthropoda; class Insecta; order Hymenoptera; family Pteromalidae; genus Trichomalopsis; species Trichomalopsis sarcophagae. Next base: position 262,097 of record QLSS01000104.1, read on the forward strand.
CTGTCGGAACATCCATCTTTCCAAATCTTTTGATTGACGAAGAAAACGATGATGTACTGCATACAGTTAGTGCTCCCCATTTCAATGACTACACTGCTGCTGCTGCTGCTACTGTTACGGATGGTGAGAATCTACGTCATCAACCACCACGAGCAAAGAAACAAAAAACAGTTTATCATCAACCATCGATATGCGCATGCAAGTCACTTTTGACGGGTTAAAAATTGTCTCACTGTGTTTTGATGAACGTATGAGTAAACTTGAAGAGTGTGTTAATAAAGTGAATAAAATTGTTGCTCATATTAAGAAGTTTATAATTAACTGTATTAAAAACGATTGTATTGATAAAGACCCTAATTCTATACTAAAGACGTATGAGATGTCTCAACAATATTATGCTTTATACACTGAAAATTTAAAATGATAATTCACGACAAGTTTAAAGATACTGTTGAGGAAATTATTTTAAATATAATCTTATGTGAAATAGATGCTTTTCAATTGTTTGATATGTATGTATACATATAAAGACATTTATTCTGCCATAATTAAAGTATAAATATACATGCTATTTTTTGTCATTACGCTTTGTACATATGTCTTCCTATCTTGTAATAAACCAAAAAATATTAAAATATTCATTTTTTGTGACATCATCTAAACTTCCCACCCTACTGCCACTCCTTACGACTCTCTATAAATATCAACTGTGCATAAGTATGTTCTCATTGCTTCGCGTACACTTGACGGGTCATAATCGTAATATGGACAAACACAATATGGAGAAGAAGAAGAACAATGAAGGTTCAGATTCAGGCTTCTAGATTCTAAAAGTATCTACCTCAATATTCTTCCAATACTGGATCATTCCCGAAAAAAGAAGGGTACAGGAGTTATTGTCCTGACAAAGAAGCAAATAAAGATTCCAAATATCAAGGACACAACAACACTGATTGGGGATAGCAACAATAAAGTCTTATTCTAAGACCTTTATTTATCAATTAAAATAGATCCTTTTTAGGGCCAAAATATTTCTATAAACGTACTACAAACTTATAATAGATAAAAATCTCATTATCTTATGACGTCGTAAGAGGTGTACATGACGTCAGTAACAATCCATATTTATCTTAATTTTTTACAAGATAAATGCTTAGGACGTTGGCGATACCTTATCTTTATTTCCTGTTTTCATAATAAAATAGTATCATCATGGATTATTATTGTGGTAAAGATATCTTGTTTGTTTATGTAAACATGATATCTTTATCTTAATTACACGTGTATAAACATGATACCCTTATCTATATACATGATACCTTATCTTTATTACTTGTTTACATGATAAGATAAGGATGCGCCAGTGATAACCTCATTTGTTATGTCTCCCCATACCGGCTTACTTACTACTGAGGATAGTTTATAACGCGTAAAAAATAAAAAATTAGTTAGATGAGATTTTGGCATGTGAGCTCACCTGAGATCTCACGTGAGATTTTTTAATAGGGTTATTAAATTTAGTTTTGCGATTTTCTTCTTTGCTATAAACGTATATTTAGAGATTTTTACGAAATAGTTCTTTAGATTATACTAAACAAATGTTATTTAGTTTTAATTAATATTATCTCACAGATTCTTAATTTAAAGTAATACTCTAGTGGAAATAGATTGTGTGCCAAAGTGTGCCAAAGTGTGCCATAGTGTGCCATAATGTTCCAAATTGTTCAAATTCGGAAATTTATTACACTTTGTCATACCTTGGTATATTTTGGCAGACTCTGGTACACTTTGGCACATTTTGACCCACATGGATTTTTCGGTAATTGAGGACTTAGAAAATTTTTGTACGAAATCTGGAAAACTTGTATTCCCGACGGATTCCCCTGTTGAGGCATGTTTTTCCAACATTTACGGCAGACAGCAGCTTTAAAGCAATTACGGGCAATTGTTAATTAATATTGTCAATGTACTAAGTATCTAGAGCTGCTTGAAGTACATGAGTTTAAATTTGTTTATGTAACGAGTACTTGTGGCTCAGTGGTAGACCTTAAGCTTACTAACTCAAAGGATCCGGGTTCAAGTCTTATCGACGCTAGAATTTTTTTTTTTTATTAAATTATTTCTTTTTACGTTCTATAACTGGGACACTGGGACTTCAAGCTCCATGCGTGCCGTCGATATGATAGCATCGTACGAGGCAATGTTTTGGCGCGCGGGCGGCGGGATATATCTCACTGTACCGAAGTGTGCGAAAGTGTGCAAAAGTGTGCGAAAGTGTGAAAAAGTGTGCGAAAGTGTACCAAAATGTGCCATAGTGTGCCAAAGTGTAATAAAGTGTGCCATGATGTGCCATACCGTGCCAAACTGTGATATACTGTGCCATACTTTGTCAAAAAAGAGATGTTTGTTTCCGAAAAACCCATGTGTATCAAAGTGTGCCAAAGTGTACCAAAGTGTGCCAGATTGCAGTAAATTTCCGAATTTGAACACTTTGGCACACTTTGGCACACTTTGACACACTTTTGCATACTTTGGCACACTTTGGCACACCCAATTATTTCCACTAGGGTAATTCAAATGTTTCATCGATAAACTATAAGACGAAGAGGTGGCACGTAAGCAATAATATTTTACAAAGTACAACAACTTTTATTTATTTTTTGATCGCAAAAAACTAAAAAAAATTTTAAAAACTAAATTTTTTCAAAAACATTTTCATTTCAAAGCGACATTCAAAACATGTCGTACCTTCCTAATATTTACTGTTTTGAGAATGAATATACCAAACTAATACATACACATACGCACACTTAATGTTATAATAACAACATTTTAAATTTAATTAAATAACAAAAAAGCAATAATAAATATTTGTTTATAGTGTTATTCCGACTCAGTGTGCATACAGAGGTTTACTCGACGAAAAATGCGTTAAAAATGCAACAGTAAAAGTAGAATCGTAAGTATTATAAGTTTTTTGTTTTTGAGCATTATCATATTGCATCCTATATATTGCCGACGATGTATTGATGTGTACTTATTTTGTGTCTTAATTTCGGCAAGACTGAATAGGCTCCCATTTGATGTGCAGTTCTACCAAATATTTTGACTTTCTCAACTTTTTCATTTAATTGTAATATTATCTCAAATTTTATATTCCTATTTTGATGATAAGAACAGGACGACACCTAAATTTTGAAAATGTTTTATAAATTATTTAATAAAATATTGCGAAAAGACCAATAAATAATGGGGTTTATTTATATCTACTACTTTTAGACTATTTGGTTGCGTATTATATTCCAGTGAAAATGAAAAATATGCCAATCTGTGCCAAAACTGTGCCAAAACTGTGTCAGAGTTCTGCCAAAACGTGAACATTTTGAACATTTATACACACTAATGACATTTTTTGCACGGTTTTGACACAGTTTGGCACAGAATTTTTTTCCACTAGGGTATGTAATGATTGCTTTGTTGAGACTTTTTTTATCACTGACTCTTTTATTACTTCTATAACTTTTCTTATATATGGCTTCGATAGATACGTAGGGATATTTATTTGTATTCAAATATTGCGCGCCCGCGCTCCACCTATGGGCAGGTTAGAATTAATATTTCTGAGAAGGACAGAGCGACCACTCTGCTGCTCTGCTGGCAGACAGCAAATATTTCTAAGCACAACTGATAAAGTCCTGGGATATGTTTTACACTGAGTATAGACAGCTGATATCTAAATACATAAAAATAGCTGATATTTCTTAAAAGTGTTTTTACATTAATCTAACTAGTGTTTGTATAGTTTTTGAGGTTATAGCTTATAGCTTATAACCCTAAAAGAAATAAAAAGTGAAGTGTTAGTGTAAAAGCAGAGCAGTAAAGTTATTTAAAAGAGTGTACAGTGTAGTGATTTAAAAAATATGTGTAATAATCGAGATGATAAGGAAAGGTTTACAAGTACCTATTCTGACAAGAAGTACTTTCGAGGAAGAGGCAAGAAGAGGCTAAGAAGATTTCTAGGAGCAATATGCGAGGATGAACCTGCCAACAAGACAAGACCTTTAAGTTCAGCAAGAAAGATACAAACTCCAGCAGCGGAAGGAACCTCTGTAGTCAAGAATAGATTGATTGATATCAACATTCTATTTCCTGCTCTCGAGGAACTTTTGATTTGCAAACAATGCCATGGTCAAGTTATACTTGGCGAATCTGAAGCTCAAGGATTAGGATTCCAGATAAAAGTAGTGTGCATTAAGTGTGGTCAGCTGGCAGATATCGACTTATGCAGAAAAGTTGGAGTATGGAACCATGCTTGGGAGAACAACAGAAGAGCAGTGATTACTTTTCGTTGCCAAGGACTATATAAAGACTGCAGTGGTAGAAGAAAAAACTGCTACAGAGACTAGAGCACCCGGATCAAACATTTGGAGGTTAATCTGGTAATTTTCTATCCGTTTCATCTTGAAGGTTCAACACAGTAACCAAAAGTAAAGATAAGTATAAAATGTTATCATTATCAAGGATAAAATAACCTTTTCATCACATTTTAATAAAAATTCATGAAATGCCTTTTTTGGTTGCAGGTAAGTAAAGCCGTACAGAACCTAGAGGTATAAGTGAATATATCTCATAATGGCTGAGAGTCAAGGTTTATTTGTGTGGAACATAGAAAACTTAGTTCCAAAGGATTTGGTAAGCACTAATTTGAATTACACTTTCAACAATTTTCGTAAACTTTAAAGTTGATTTTCTCTAAATGATGTTTTTACTGATTTCAGCTCACTGTCCGTAGGATTCCAAAGGAAAGCATGGTTTTTTTTGGGCTTAAACTCAAGTAGGATACTTTGTATACCTGCAGTTTTAGTATGATTGCAGGGATTTTGATTTGATTGTTTGAGGCGGACCAAAGCAATACGAGGGCCTGAGAGAGAAAGTCGTCGCACAGATATGCGCCTGGATGCCGCAACCTGCCCTACACTCTACAGTTTCGCTTCCATGTACTACAGTAGGGTATTGTGTTTTGATTTCGTGCGCAAGCGTTGGCGAAAATATTAGTGGTAGGATATCGCCTGTCGGTTACGAAATTCACATTAAGCTATTAGCAACTCAGTCTACGACCGATGGGAGCCGGAGCCAGACACGTCACAGTGTCCCCGTACTCTTTTCGTGTCGAATCATACACGTACCGTCGGACGTGTTAGTTTTCTAGTAATAATTTCAAATCGAAAATACTTCAGAGCGTTCGATAAATAATCTAATTATAAATTATTTCCTCTTAATTTCTATATTTCAATACGAACATAAACATATTTTTTTTTATTATATTGCTCTATGTTCGTGTATGCTCTAAATATCCGATATTCATTATAATTAATAGTTTGTCAAAATATAAACCAAGTGGACTAATCCATATCAAGCAGAATAATTAACGTACGCGGTACATGGTGCTGTGCAATACGTCAGCGTAAGGAAAACTAAGGGTAAAAATAACAACATACACCAGTTACTTAAGACCTCCGGATTACGCATTAGCCGAAACGGGGAACAGTTGACAACTGTTTAAGTCATGAGTTGCACTTTGTTGATCTGCATCGATTAATGGGAAGAGGGTTACCTCACCCACCTCAGAAAACATATACGTTTTCTTCACTTCGGTGGTTCCCTTTGAGAACTGAGCTTTCTGCATGATCACACATAGTGTCTCATTTATAAGTACGTGTATATCACATGTCGTATAAACATATTTTTAATTGATAGTTAATTGTAGACGTCCGTTCAAAGAAAATTTATAAACTCATCTTATCTTATTAGATCAGTGTTTTCATGATTCACTAATGACATTTTATATAGGCGCGTATGTACATGAACATATATGCAGTTATCTCTAAACATATAATTTAAAACAAAGATGTGAAAACCAAAATGTGTATAAAGGAGTTGTTCGTATTTGAAATGATGTAATTTAATACACATAAGTTAATTAAGGAGAATGAATAGAATGTAGATTTCTTAGTTATGCGTAACAATAATATTTAAAGAAACATATATATTGCGATCTATAGTGGCAGCGATAGAATTATAATGTTATTTTCATGAATAAATACTATTATCATTTGATATACTTGACAACGATAGACTTGTCATTCATACCTTTACCCAACAAAACATACAACTCTGTCTCTTTTAATTTGCTATATAAAACATTTACTCATATTTAAAATCCACGATTAATGAATCTTCAAAAGAATTGAATTTTCCAATTCAATTCATTCACTGTATTTATGATTAATGCAACTCCCACAGCCCATATAAAATCATAAATTAACAAAACACATTGCATGTTTGGAAAATGTTTTATACACAAAAGGGTGCCAGAATAAGCAAAAAACGAAAAAATTGCAGTTTTTTTACTGCCAAATTATTTCTAAACATTAAAATTAAAATCCCTGCATTCATACTAGAACTACAGGTGTACAAAGTATTCTCCGTGAGTTTGAACCAAAAAGAAGCATGTTCACTTGGAACAGTGAAAAAGAGTTCACAAATTTTTGCACCGAGTGCTACAATGGGCCAGCAGGAATAATGAAGGTTTAAGCATGATAAAATTAAAGGTATTTATGCTTAATATATCTTTACAAAATTTCAAACGATTTACTCAGAATTTATGAATTCTTCTCAGAGTCCTTTTTTTCAGGGTTTATAGGTGTTGTGACCCCTTAAATCATCATTAAAATATACTAACAGAATCACCTCGCTCCTAACGTCTATATTTTATAGCTCTAAAGAAAATTAAAAAGTAATAAGATTATAATAATAACTTCAAAAAATTCAATTACGCTATTAAAAATTTCAATAAATTTTTAATAACAAAATTGGATGCCATGTTCGATTTCAATTTCGATAAATCAGCAATTTTATTTATTTAATTTATGACTATAAGCATAAGCCTTTTTAAGGCTTTCTATAAAGGCAAACAAGTTACCTGTACGAAGGTATGGTACAATAATTACCAAGATAACTTAAAAACTAAAACTTAAAATTAGTCTTTCCGATACAGTGTACGTAAAATATACTTTTACGCACGCTCGACATGCATTCAAGCGCATTTTCCGCCCCTGTGTCGAAAAAAGAAACATTTGATACACGTGCAAAAAGTTGATTCTATACGAGTGGGAGGTTTGTCGCCCGATCGAAGCCAGGCTGACAATCTCACGAGTGTTGTTTTACTTTTGCGCACTTGTATCGAAATATACTATTTCATACTGTTCCTTCTTGCACTGACTTTAGAAGTTAAACTTGTGTCTCTAATTCATTTTATACTAATAGATTTTTTATGAAATCCTTCAAATTATTTTTAATAGATACTTTTCTAACTGTAAACTCTATGAGATCATTAGAGAGTAGATAGAAGATTTTCACAGCCATGTAGTATCTGCTTTTCTTACTTATACTTTTATTAATTTTTGGCAATGATATGCTCTTACTTTTCTAGTAGTTTTCATATTTTTACTATAAATATCTCTCAGTTTCATATAGCGATATGTTATTGCTTTAATTTGGAACAATTGCCTAACTGTTAGTGGGAATTTTGTGTTTCAAAATGATTTTTGTTGATAAGTTTTAATAACTTTTTTTGTACTCCTTATATCAAGTATATGCAATTGTTATATACCCCACTCCAGGCAATTATTTCATAATCCCACGTAAAAAACCTATGTATAGATTATATATAAGTGTAATATATAGAGCTCTATATATAATTTATATACAGGGTGTCCCATTTTAACTTAGACAGCTGAATAACATGACAAATTGCAATCTAATCAATAAATGTTTCAACAAAAGTTGTTGGGCATTGAGGGGCTGACCCTTCTGTGACCTTGAATATGTCCTTGAACTTCATTTTCAAGGTCATTTGAAGGTCAACTTTTGTTTTTTGAATATAACCCTCTATTTTTGACCTCGGATTCGAAAAGAGCGCGAAATTTTACGTCCAGATGAGCTTTTGAGTTAGGGGTCAAAGTAAATTCTACAAGTCATTTCAAGGTCAAATTTCTGTTTGGGGCATAAAGCTTACAAAGACTCCATCAGTGACCATGTTCAATGATATAATATATACTTTTATTGTGGACAACTAATGGGCAACGTAATACATCTACTGAAGAAATGCAAACCTTGCCCCTAGGTACAAGTCAACACAGAGTCAAACACTTATTGATAAGGAGACCCCCTTTCCGCGATGCTTACAAGTGCATATTTTCATGAAACTTGTAAGCACCCCCGGAGCCGACGACGAGGACGTAGGGGATCTCCCGGCTCCATTTCTTTGGCTCTAAAAAGGCCCGATTTGTGGTTGTGTTGCTCTCCAAAGAGGAAGCCAATTAAGATCATGTTATCCCCCAGCCAGTTAAGGCAAGATCGTGTAGTGACCCAGCTAGTGAAGGCAAGATCGTGTAGTGACCCAGCCAGTGAAGGCAAGATCATGTAGTGACCCTGTCACTTAAGGCAATATCACATCGTTATCACCTCTCTCCGCATGAAGTAGATGTTCAAAGTGTGCACCATTATTTTCTAAGCACAACAGTAATCGACGGCAAAAATTATGTTGTACATTTCTAAGCATTTGGAGGGTTATCGCTCCACAAGCTCTTCTTATTCTATCCATCATATTCAGTCTTTTTGTTGGAGCTTTACTATACACAACATCTTTTACGTATCCCCATAAAAAAAATCTAGCGGGTTCAGATGATCCGCTGGTGATCTAGGGGGCCACAAAACTGGTCCACCTCATCCTATCCATCGATTTGGAAATTATTGATTCAAAAAAGTCCGTACAATACGAGCATTATGAGCCGGAGCACCATCTTGTTGATACCATAAGTTTAGTCTTATTGCAAGAGGAATATTCTCTAGGTATACTGGCAAATCATTTTCCAAAAATTCTAAATACATTTGACCATTAATGGTACGTTCAAAAAAATGTGGTCCAATTACTTGGCCATTGCAAATACCGACCTATACATGTAAACTCCAACGATGTTGATTAAGCACCTCACGATACCAATGTGGATTTTCTGGTGACTAATAATGGCAATTATGCCTATTGAGACTACAATTGCTTATGAATGTCGCTTCATCACTGAAACAAACATTCCAAAAAAAATCTGGATTTTGATCCAATATCTCAAGAGACCATCTACAAAAATGTACTCTGAGTTCGTAATCAGCCTCACTTAATTCCTGTACCAAAGTAATGTGATACGGATGGTAATTGACTGATCGTAACAATCTGTGCGCTGTATTTCGAGGGACTCCCAATTCCCGTTCTATTTGACGGGTACTAATACGGGGATTTTGGTGAACCATAGCCAAAACTGCAAGCAACCTAGGGTCGTTATTATTCTGAAGCCTATTTCTCTGTATTTGTCGATGCAGTGGATTATTGTGAGATCTTCTTTCGATGTTTATCACTTGTTGAGCAGTAGGATGGCGGCGATTTGGAAACCGCTCCACATAAGTTTGGGCAGTAAGTCTGTAATTCCTTCCACATTCACCGAAAGTTATAAGAATATCGACTACTTCATTAGGCGTATAATTTACCATTGCAATGACAAGAATTTTATCAGATTAATTAATGTTCAATTACAAATGTGCAAAAAAATACATAAAATCTAGTGAATTAGGATACTAGGATACTACACTAAATGGATACAATATTGGAGAGATACAACAACAAAAGGTGTAAGCACCTTAAGTATGTAAAGCGATCATAGACGAATAAAAAGAATACTGTGGGGTCAGAGTTTGAATATAAAGTTCACGTATTCAAAAGTCGATAAATAAATAAACAATACTACTTCGGTGTCATTTTGTAATTTCAATATGATAATATCTACTATGATTTTTTACATAAACACAAGACTGCTGCTTCATTTAAAGTCGATCTGTGGAATGTTAACATTCGGGGTCATGGTCAATCTCGGAAAAAGTTCACATCGTCTCCTATAGCGAAAGCTTATCTGGGCGTGAAACTTCGCGTTCTTTCAGAATCCGAAGTTAAAAACACAGAACATGTTCAAGGTCATGGGAGGGTCAACACTTGGATACCCAGTAACTTCTGTCTGAGGCATGGTTTTAAAAACCCGGATTCACCAATTGCCCCAAACAGAAATTTGATCTTGAAATGACTTGTAGAGTTTACTTTGATCCCTAACGCAAAAGCTCATCTGGACGTAAAATTTCGCGCTCTTTTCGAATCCGAGGTCAAATGACATTGAAAATGAAGTTCAAGGACATATTCAAGGTAACAGAAGGATCAGCCCCTCAATGCCCAACAACTTTTATCTGAAACATTTTTTGATTAGATTGCAATTTATCATGTTATTCAGCTGTCTAAGTTAAAATGGGACACCCTGTATATTAAGCCTAGCTCTTGAGAGTCTGTAATTAAAAATGTTCTCTTCCTTGCCCAAATCTCTTCTGCGATCAAATAATTTCATGATGTGCTCCGAAAGACCAAAAATTTCATCGCTTACATACAGAAATGATGTTTGTATATTTGTGTTAGTGATTTTTCTTGGTTTGGGAATATTGATTCGATTATTTTCTAATAATCTTGACAAATCTATCTGCTTGAATACACTTGAATCACTGTTGCATCCTGAAAAATGAATTTCCATATTGTATTTATATACAATTTCTTCAATTCAAAATAATTTTTATTTACTTACCGAAATCCCCAAAATTAAACCACGTAAATCTTCTTTTGTGTCACAAATAGCCATAAGCACAAGGATATTGAACTTTTTATAATTCTTAATTTTTGAAATTTCCTCCAGCATGTGGCGGCTTTTGAATTGGAACGTGCATACCATCAAGAGCTCCAATGCAATTGGGGAAATTCCATCAGCAATATGTAGCCACTGTTGTTTGCTTGAAACTTTATATACCTCTCTACTAAAACTTCACTCAGTACAGCACAGACTTCTTTGAGCAAAGCATAAGCTGTTGATTTGCCAATTCTATACAACCATACGTCATTCATGATACTCCCCTCATGTGCAAAATAACTAAAAACCGTTAACATAGTTACATAGTATTTTTATAAACTTTTATTAAAATTTATTATAAATTATACTTACTGGACCACAAAGGCAAGTCGTAACCCTGCACTTAATGCACTTCTAATACTACGTTTTAAAAAACGATGGCTCACAAGATCATACAGTTGAGTAAAATTGTTTACACTCATGTGAATAAAATTATAAAATTCTTCATGATCTTTTAAAGCAAAATATTAAAATATTTGGTCAAATGTACCATATTGATCCCTTAATTAAGGATAAATATGTGGTTTTGTCCAGCATCTTCTAACTCGTCTCTTCTCTATTTTTTTTTTCAACAATACAATCAAAATTTGACTTTGACATATCAAAGCTAATTGTTTTATTTGTTTATAACTTTGATTGTAATGCATTTTTCGGAGCACAAGTGATACGCATAGACCAATGATAGAGTTGTAGTAGAGAAACTGTTACGGTTACATGTGAATAACCAAACTTATATAAACGCGTAGATGGACAACTGCAATGCGCGTTCCGCGGAGCAACGGAACAGAACGCATTGTAGAGAAGCTCCTGTAAGTTATCAAACTGTCTTTTACAACCTTACATTTTTATTATTTTAATTAATAAATCATTCATTTAAATAATTAATCATTCATGCTTTTTAGGACTACAAGAAACACCAATATATTTATATTCGTTTGCTACTACAGCTATTACTGCTAACATCAAGGTCGTGTTTATCTTGTAAAAGTCAGTAAGTTTTACTTATACTATTATTTTATGTATGTATTCATTGTGTAACGAAAGCTAATAAAAATGCAATCAATATATAATAGATTATTGGTATGTAGTATACATGGGCTTCAGAATTAGCACTTTGATGGGGGAGTTTCGCCAAAATGATCATATGATATAAGAAGATATTTATATAATTATCTTTTTTTTTACAGAAAATGGAGTATGAAGGTGTGTCTTGCGACATAATATTTAAGAACAAAAGTTCTTCAACAATGCATTCGCAAAGTCACACAAACAAACAAAAATTGTATGTGATATTTGCGATAAAAAATTTACACGAAGAGGAAACTTAAACGTTCACAAGAACCTCGAGGAAAAAAGTATGAGTGTGAACTTTGTGAATCAAAATTTATCACGAAATCGCAATTAAAGAATCATATAAACACACGTACAGGACCCAAGAAATTTATTTGTAATTTTTGGGACAAAATGTTTGGTCGAAAAAGTGTATTAGCTGATCACATCAATATATACAGCACATGAACAATCTATTATATACATGTGAAATCTGCTCAAAAAAGTATAAGTATAGACAATACTTAACGACTCACATGCGAGTGCATAGTAACGATAAAAAATACAAATGTTCAATTTGTCTTAAAGGATTTACCGATTTAAGCAATTATAATCGACAAATTAAAATACATATGTAATTTTACATTAAAAAATAAATACAATTTTTTAAAATAATATTGTATTTTGTATGTATGAATATTAATATTGAATGTTACCCAAAATTATTAATTCATAATATCATTAATGTAATTTAAAAAATTGATTGTTTGATTGAAAATTGATTTTTTAGTCATAAAAAGTTATATTGATAATTCATTGGCACGTTATAGTTTCCTCCAACGAAATTTATTGTTTCAATAAATAAAATATTGTTTTAGAATACAGTATGTGAATGTTATTTTAAATATTTGCAAGCTTAATTATTTTACTGTAGGAGCAATTTTCTTATAATAAAAGCTATATATTCAGATATTCAGATCAAAATCTCTAAAACACCGAAGTTGCAGAATCGATCGTTTAATTTTGGAAATATACATAGATAATTAAAAAAAAATTGTCGAAAAAGTTTGGAATTATAATTTAATAATTTTAAATGTATTGTTTTCATGTACACCCGACGTGACTTTGTCCACGGTACCGTTACCAAATCTAACCGGTCAAAAAAATCACATGGCCATAGTCAATAAAAGGAGAGTTATTATACCCGGCGTGTACATATGTACAATATGTATTATTGAAATATAATTTGTATTATCAATATCTCCAAAGAGTATTTTTACTACGTTTAAGCAAGCCATCTGCGCAAAGATCGGCATTACTCATTTATTATAACTTTAACGACGTGTTTCTAACTGTTGAGGATAAGCGAGCAGAATTCCAACGACTGCGCAGAGAACCCGATGGGACTATGCTTCCCCCTCTCCCCGTCCAACTGCGGCCAGCGTCGACGTCGCGGCTGTGGCGGCTACGCTCACTTCTCTGTATGCTCCCATACGAGACAGACGCGTTCGCGAGTATTTTGTGCTTCAGTAATTCTATTGTTTTGTCAGCTTGATTCTTTTGTAATTAATTATTGTTAAGTAAGCTCGAGGTAAGATTGAATAATAAAAAGTATTTATAGGAAAATAAAGAGTGTTTATTTTCCCAAGTCACGCAGGGTCTAGTTTAAGCTCAACAGGTTATGGGCCCAGAACGCTTCCACTGCGCTGCTTGGGATTCTCTAGAACTGCGCGTGCACTTGAAAATAACTCGCGAGTAAAGTGCCAAAATTACGGATTTGCCTTCTCGAGGATAAAACCGTTGAAGGTATAAAGATCGATCAAAAGCTTGAAGTCAAGTTAGAAGTGTTTTGTCTTTCGCTCCTGTTTCGATCGGCAACGTTTGACGCCTGCGGAGGAAAAGGCCAAGGAGACGACCTGCCGTTCTGCTTTGTTACGAGAGGCGACTTTTCAGCTCGAGGGAAAGCATGTCTGATCGGGCAAAGAGGGTATCTTTGCAGATGCCGAAGACACGAGGTAAGTCGCAGCGTTTTTATTCTCGAAGTGCGCGAGTGAAAAATTTTAACATGCGTGAAGATAGTCAAAATTTCATGACGCAAAAACCATAACGCGGCATGCGGCAGGCGATTCCGAGATCAGCTCGAGGCCGGCAACGTGCTTAAACATACCTGTGCGCGCGCGGCGAGGCAAAATGGCGTAGCCCGGCAACGCGGGAAAGAGAAGCCGTTGGCGCGGTCAAGCGCGAGCGCCATATTGCTCTCGGTGAACATTAGAGCGCCGGGGCGAGTTAGTAACCCAGGGGCACGAACGATAGCTCTAGTTCCACTAAAATGCTTGATTGCACGTACACGTACGTGAATGTTCGAAAATGCTATGTTGCAAACTGAGAACAACGGCTCGAATGTAGATTGAAAATTCATTCTCGAATAAAATCTTAATCTACGTTGCGACTTATTGATTGAATCGGGAAGCGGAAATGTCACTAAAATTAGACTCAAGTTCGACTAACCTCTTATAAATAAAAATTGCAATTTTAAGTCCGATTAAAAATTATAGTGAAACAGTTAACTGACTAGCTTGAATTTAACAGACGAGAAAAACCTACAGTTGTTTCTGATGCTCCAGGACCAGGAGCTAGAAATTTCAGAAACATATCCCGATGACTCTTTTTATCCAGAGTTGGATATTAATGAGAATATATATATATATATATATATATATATATATATATATATATATATATATATATAATGACTTCGAGTGGTAAAAGATTCGATATAGGTAAAGTTTGCATTTTTCTAATAAGTTCGAAAATTTAAAATTCGATCTACCACTATAAAATATGTACATATTAAAATAGCATTCTGTTCAGTTCCAAAAATTTAAATGTTGGCCGGTACATGCAGGGTAGTGTATGTTGTTGCTGCTACACTGTGTGTGCTGTAAAATCACGGTTTTATTCCTTTAAAAAAAAAAATAAAAAAATAAACAGGCAATTTGCATTGCCTTCTTGATTGTTGTTCGTCAACTAAGCACATGCTTAATAAATTGCTACCCGTGATAGAGTGTTTATTTTGATCGTCAAAACAAACAACTCATTTACAAATTGTTCTAAGATAACTCTCTCATCGAGGAACGTTTACTGGAATCTATGAAGAAGGAGATCAAAAGGTTCTGAGCTGAAGGGGCGGCTTCAGTGGAGACGGTTGACCCAAGCCAACGTGGGAATACCTCGTCCCCAAAGCTGGATGTTGACACTGAAATTGCTGACGGTGGGCCGGTCTATAAGCTTGATAGAGGAAAAGAGCAAAAGTTCGATTTTGTGGATAATGACAGCTGGAAGGTTAAGTTTGAGAAAAGCTTGAAAGGTAAATCCACTCCAGTTGTTAAATCAAACATACCGATACAACTAAATTTGGGACTGAACAAATTCCGTCAGGATGTGGGGACAGCTAAGTTTGGAAAGTTTTCTTTAAATGATTATAATGAAAAAAAAAATGAAAATTCAGAGGTAACAGCTAAGATGGCTGAATTAGAGAAAGAAAACAAAGAGTTGAGAGGGATAATTGAAAATGAGTGCAATCGAGTACATGATGACGTAGTCGACGAATTGATCAGACACAAATATGCAGTGGAGGAGAGGTACAGCTAGACGGCGGAAAAGATACAGAAATGGGCAGAACAAGACCGACTATATGAGGCAGAGCAGATTTTATCAGCTGGAAAATCTACACAAGATAACCGTCAGTCATCGAATCACAAAGCTACAAATCAAGTAGTTACAAAACCTCATGTGAGTAGAGAATTTTTAGCAAAACTAGTTCAAGATGAAGTTAACAAAACTGATTCGAATAAAATTACCAAAATAAAAGATAAAATACAGATCGAAGTAACAAATAAAGATAGTACTTTCCGTAGATAATTCAAATTAACACAAAGTTTGAATGTTAATACATTTTTAGACTTAACTTCAGAACTAACTCTCACTGATTTATTGTACGTAATTGATTCGACAGCTTTCTGGGATAGATTTGATAAATTAGTTCGATCGTATAATAAATTACCCGACACACCTTTATTATCAGACGACGAAATATGCGATGCATTCTATGAAGCGATTGTCGTACATTTACCTCAAGTTAAAGAGTCTGAATTTTTGAATAACAATACGACTGGTAAACTTTTAACTTTAAACCAACTTAAAGATTATATTGTACGACAGGAAACAGCTCGAATTGGATCAGGCGAATCAGCTGGAAAACCTACAGAAGCTGGAGCAAAAGCATATTACGTGTATGACCCTGGGGCACTTTGTTACAAATGCGGTAAAAAGGGCCACTACCAGGACGAATGCACAAGATCAGGGAAAATGTGCTTCAGATGCAAGAGGTATGAAGGGCATGTCCGTGCAAACTGCCCATACACGGAGAGTCAGCTGGAAAAGGTTTTGAAGGAGAATGAAAACCAAAGAAGGTATGAATCCTCAAATTATAATCGGGGTGATAAACGAGATGGCTTCAGTCGTGATGTAAAACGACGCAATTATGAGCCACAGAAGGGTAGCAACCCTAAGAAAACTAAGTTCGATAGAGGCCATGCCCGAGGCAGATCACGGGGGAGAGGTAGACAAAATAGAAAAAACAACTCTAATCCTACCAAAACCTCCGAATCTGGTGAGTGCAAAGGTCTATATGTAGACAGTACATCTCTCAATGCGGAAGAAAACGATAAAAACCAACTGATTAGATTTCTGGTGGACTCTGGTGCTACGGAGCACATGACTAATTCTAAATTAATTTTTAAAACGTTTGATAATACTAAAAAGATTGATATTAAATGTGCAAATGACAATGATTAAGCTATTTTAAAATCGGAGGGAGTAGGTAACATATCTGGTTACACCAAAAATGATGACTTTCTAAGGTTGAAAAATGTAATTTATGCTAAGTCATTGTCGGAAAATTTGCTATCACTGAGGAAATTTGTTGATAAGGGCTTAGGTATCTATTTGGATAACAAGAAAATTGATATATTTGATCCGATATCAAAAACGATCTTTGTCTCTGGGATATATGAGCAACCTTATTGGGTAATTGCGTAAGAAACATATATAACCACAAGGCGTCGTGAATATCCAACTGTAAGTGTTGCGCCCAATAAGGAGATTGAGTCAGCAACCAAAAAGATAACTCGTGAACAAGACAAGCTCAAAAGTACAGAGATTGATGAAAATAATAAGCTTGATGAACCGATGCAAATTGACACTGAATTAGACACAGAAATAAAGAAAGATAGCAACGAGCTATGCTCTGGCTATTCAAATTTTGAAAATACGCTAAAAGATAGAAACGTTAATAATTTAACTGAATCAATCGATTTAGAGAGAATATATTGTGAATCTAACATCAGTAAAATCAATAACTTGTTTTACACTAATAAAGCTATGCTATGGCATGTCAGATTGGGACACGCTTCGTTGAAAAAGTTGAAAGAATTCCAAAGAAATTTCCAAATTTGAAAAACTTGAAGGAAATTAAGTTCGATGATTCTGTACTTGATTGCGAAGTTTGTATTGTGTCAAAATTCAGCAAGCTACCTTTCAGTTCGACTAGACAGAGAGCGAGTGAACCTCTGCAAATTGTTCACGCAGATACAATGGGACCTATTAGTCCAGCTATACATCCCAAGAAATACAGATTTATATCTGTATTTATCGATGATTATTCACGACTTGCGATGGCGTATCCTATGAAACAGAAAAGCGAAACGGGTTATTGTCTTGAATCCTTCATTTAAAGCTCGAGAAATTTACTAGGATCCAATGCTAAGTTCTGTTACCTTAGATGTGATCAGGGTACAGAATTTACAGGAGGGTATACACAAGAAGTTCTAGATAAGTTCGAAGCAGAGCTACAGTTAGCTAGCCCAGATACACCTGAGCATAATGGAGTGGCTGAACGTTTCAATCAGACCATCCAGAAACTCACGAGAGCTTTAATGTATGATACACGCCTACCTGAGAATATGTGGGATCTTGCCCTGAATGCAGCCGTTTATTTCTATAATAGGACTCCTCATAGCTAGAATCAAATGATACCGCCCTTACAAAAGTTCAAACCAGAATTTAAACTCAACCTGGAACAACTAAAGCGTTTTGGTTGTATAGCTTATATCAAGGTACAAACGAAAACAGGACCTAAGTTTGATCAGCTGGGAAAACAAGTAGTATTGATAGGTTACAAACCAACTGGATATTTATTTTTAAAACCAGAAGAAGGAAAATACTACGAAAGCAGAGATGTTCGATTCAATGAAAAGCTCGTGTTTGGGGACAAATACAATAAAAACAGCATTAAGGATTGGGCAAATCCAACGGAAGAAATAAATAAAGAAACATAGCTTGTTAAGTTCGATGAAAAATATGAAGTTTTGATCTCTGAAACGGAGGGAGAAAAACGGCTAAGAGGTCGCCCAAGAAAAGTAAAAGAAGTCGAATGTCCATCAGAGTCACAGGTATTTGAATCCGAATTAAACTTGCTGGAAAGCGATGAACTGAATGCGTTCATAGCAACTGTGGAGAATGATCCGAATTCCTACAGAGAAGCCATGAATACGAAAAACAAGCTTGAATGGCAAAAGGCTATTAGGAGCGAAATAGACTCAATGGAGAAAAACAAAGTCTGGACACTTGTCGACATACCTGTGATTCAAGCAGGAAAAAGACCTAATATAATTGACTCAAGATGGGTTCTAAAAACAAAAGTTGGATTGAATAATGAAAACAAGTATAAAGCTCGGCTTGTGATAAGGGGTTTCAAAGATCAAAACCATTATAAATTAATGGAAACATATGCACCTGTTTCTCGGCTACCTCTGATTAGATCAGTGCTAGCAATCATAAATAAGTTTGATCCCGAAGTAAGACAGCTTGATGTTAAGACAGCTTTTCTGAATGGAACAATCGACAGTGAAATATACATGGAAATACCTGAGGGTATTGATGTTTCTCCTGAAATCAGGCGAAATAAAGTCTGTAAAATTCATCGTGCTTTGTACGGTTTGAAAATAAGTCCGAAAAGATGGTATGGAAAATTTACAGAAGTTGTAATAAAACAAGGTTTAAAGTCTCATGATTCAGAGCCCTGTCTCTTTACTTGGCGCAACAATGAAAAATATCTGATAATGTTGCTGTATGTTGATGACATACTGGTAGCCAGTAATGACACACAAAAGCTTGATGAAATTACGTCAAAACTTAAGTTGGAATTCGAAATGTCCGATATGGGAGAGCCCATGAGTTTCCTTGGCATCGAAAAAAATCGAGACAGGCGAAATCAAACGATGACTCTGACTCTAGAAAATTACATTGACAAAATGCTGAAACGTTTTGGATATAGTGAAATGCATCCTCAAAGAACGCCAATGGTGACAAATCAAGTGTCAAACCGAGAAAGGCGAGAAAGAGAGGAACGCGAATTTCAGCTCGAAAATACTCTGAACAAAACAAACGGTCCTTATAGAAAGATAGTAGGTTCTCTCTTGTATCTTGCTAACACTGTACGTCCCGACATAGCATATGCGGTGAATGTGTTAAGCAGACACCAAATCAATCCCACCCATGAGGAGTGGAAAATGGTGAAACGAGTTTGCAGATACTTGAAACACACCAGAAGTTTGGGTCTTAAGTATGAAGGAAAGCTTGATAATTTACAAGGTTTTTCAGATGCCAGTTTTGCTGACTGTAGAGGCTCAATTACAACAAGCGATTTTGTGATCAAACTCTATGGTGACACAGAATCGTGGAAAACCCATAGACAGAAATTCGTAGCCTTATCGACCTGTCAAGCTGAATATGTAACAATGAGCGAGGCTAGTCAGGAGAGTTTGGTATCTCTACAAAACTCGTTAAGCTTGATTCTGAAAAACTCCGTTTAGCCAATGACTCTTTGGTGCGATAATAAAGCTGCTGAGGCTAGTACTCAAGTAAGCAGTACAAATAAACTCAGACATATGACCGTAGTTAGAGAACACTTTGTTCGAGAGTGCGTAGCCAGAAATCTAATCAAAGTCAGTTGGATTGCATCAAAAGATCAAATAGCAGATATATTCACAAAGGCGTTACCTTTTGAATTACATGCTAAACTAACTAAATTGCTTTTAAACTATTATTTAAAATATCAACATTTGTTTGCTTCTTTCAGACGCTAAACCGTAAAACTGGACGACGTCATTCATTGAAATCTGCTCGGGGGGAGTGTTGAGGATAAGCGAGCAGAATTCCAACGACTGCGGAGAGAACATGATGGGACTATGCCTCCCCCTCTCCCCGTCCAACGTTCTATTGTTTTGTCAGCTTGATTCTTTTGTAATTAATTTTTGTTAAGTAAGCTCGAGGTAAGATTGAATAATAACAAGTATTTATAGGAAAATAAAGAGTTTATTTTCCCAAGTCACGCAGGGTCTAGTTTAAGCTCAACACTAACACACCAAAAAGTATTTTCTTCTTTTCTTTTGACTCACTTAAAGTTATACAAAATTATACTTTGAGTAACCAAAAAAACTTGATTCATATAGTCGTATTATGAAGATTGATTCATATAGTCATCTTATAGGAAATGCAATTAACCTTGTAATTCAAGTAACCAGAAAAACTTGATTCATATAGTCGTCAAGATTATATAATATTATAATCGTTAATAATATTTATATATTAACATTTGAATTTTACCAATAATTATTAATTTATAACTATCCAAAATCCAAAAAGTCGTATAAAGATTGATTCGTATAGTCGTATTTTAAACCATAAACATTGACAGTTAATTCTACAAAATTCGTGTTATCGCTGCGTAAAGGGCTGTGGGGGGGGGGACATACACATTTTTAAAAATAACAAAAAAATAAACGAATTATTAGTTTTTTTGTGGGGGGGGGGGGGGGGGGGGGGGTACACACACCCCCACAGCCCCCCACTTATATATATATATATATATACGCACGTGCGTGTGTGTGTGTGTGTTTGTGTGTGTGTGTGGGGATGTGTGCGTAGAGTATATGTGTGTGCGTGTAAGAGAGAGAGAGAGAGAGAGAGAGAGAGAGAGAGAGAGAGAGAGAGAGTAAGTGTGGGGGAAGTCCGAGCGGCTTCCGCGCCGTTCGGTCCTAGCTATTCCTCCCCCGCCAAGCTACCCTCACCCCCCTCGAACTACCGAGAGGGCTGAGGCGTCGCAGCCAGCGCCGGAGGGCACCAGTCCATGAGCGAAAGAGTGAAGCCGCATGAGAAAGAGCTCTAGACAACCGATCATCTTTTATGCAGTGTATTTTGACTGATACAGACTAACTATTATATATCACAACCCTGTACACCACGAATCCCATATATATATATATATACAGGGTGACCCAATTTAAACGGGCACCGCTCATAACTCGTCAGGGACAGCCACAATCGAAAAAATGGTGGAGACCAAAGTTGTAGGATATCGAAGGGGCAACCCGATGGTGACCTTGGATTTGACCTTGAAAGCGTTTTCCAAGGTCATTTGAAGGTCAACTTTGGATTTTTAAATAGGAACCCCATTCTTTTATTGCGGGAATAGAAAGAGCGGTAAATTTTACGTTCAGAATGGTATGTTCGGTTGCGGCACTGAAGGTCATCTCAATGTCCTGCAGCCAGAATGAAACCCCGCCTACGTAATTCCTCTAGCAA
>QLSS01000104.1:283690-303068 GCA_024372645.1 Trichomalopsis sarcophagae
TGTCCTGCAGCCAGAATGAAACCCCGCCTACGTAATTCCTCTAGCAATGCCAAATTAAAAAAAAGTGGTAGAGACCATAGTTGTTGTATAGGGAGGAGGGGGGGGGGAGAATTGTGACCTCGAATTTGAGCCAGTCCTACAAGGTCATTTCAAGGTCAAATTATTTTTTTTCAAACAGCACCCACTTAATCGGCCGGTGTCTTCACGTCTTGCCTTCATCGGCCGGATCAAAATGGGACCTGAAAATCCACCCTGCTACGTCCTCGTCGTGGATCCTGGACCTCAAGTTTTATAATGATGACAAAACTCAGGAATTGGTACGCTAAATGATTAAAATCTTTTCTTCTATTTTAAATTTACTACTTCGTTTAAAGTGCAACATTTTACACGCTTTCAGGATCCGGAGTCGAAAAAGTGGGTGCTGTTTGAAAAAAAATAATTTGACCTTGAAATGACCTTGTAGGACTGGCTCAAATTCGAGGTCACAATTCTCCCCCCCCCCCTCCTCCCTATACAACAACTATGGTCTCTACCACTTTTTTTTAATTTGGCATTGCTAGAGGAATTACGTAGGCGGGGTTTCATTCTGGCTGCAGGACATTGAGATGACCTTCAGTGCCGCAACCGAACATACCATTCTGAACGTAAAATTTACCGCTCTTTCCATTCCCGCAATAAAAGAATGGGGTTCCTATTTAAAAAACCAAAGTTGACCTTCAAATGAATGACTTGTCCAATCCATTGGTTTGGATACCGTTCGTTAAGAAACGCTCTTACAATCCGTGCAAAATGTGGTGGTGCACCATCCAATTGCACCCACATTCTTCGCCTGGTCTCCAAGTCAACATCTTCAAGCAAGACAGGTAAATGATCTCTCAAGAATTCTTCGCGGAGGTCCTGTTGCATGGCCTCCTAACTCACCTGACCTGACTTCACCCGATTTTTACCTTTGGGGATATTTGAAAAACACTTGCTACGAGCAGCAACCAACGACACGAGAGGACATGATGGAACGAGCAGCTTGTGCAGCCATACCAAGGAATGTCTTGCTTTCTACAGTAACACATTTCTTGAGAAGAGTTCAAGTGTGCATTGACGCAAACGGTCAGCAGTTTGAGCACATACTGAATGGATAATTTCAAAATGATAAGTGAGAGGCAAGGGGACTCACATTAAACAAGCACCCCAGTGAGAGGCAAGGGGACTCACGTTAAACAAGCACCCCAGTGAGAGGCAAGGGGACTGACGTTAAACAAGCACCCCAAAGGAAACATTATCCTATTACGTCCACGTCGTTGTTTCTGGGTAGCGCTAAAAATAGGAAGTAATTGAAGAAGTCATAGATTTTTGGCTGATTTTCTACCTTTAAAAAAAAAATGTTAAATAATATGAAGTGAGGAAAATTTGTCGTTAAAGAAATTAATGGATTCCCTGTAATTTTTTTGATATTTCAGGCTATTTAACCTTAAAATTAGACAAATGCTCAAGGTCTTTGATGACTTTTGACCTTCCAATTTTTTTTTAACCTTGATTAGTATTTACAAACTGCATTTTCTAATTTTTGCTAAATCGGAGATAAAAATCGGGGGTTCTCGCTTAAAAAACTCACTTTGACCTTGAGATAACCTTGGAAACCAAAGACAAGATCACGGCTATTACAAATAGACGGTGATAGTCTTCACCCTTGATAAGTTTTTTCAAAAACATTTAGATATTTCCAACCATTATTCCGAGCTAATACCCATTACTTAACAATTTTCGTAAATTTGACCTTCATATGACCTTGATTGACTTGTTGACAGTACCATTTTAAACGTAAAATTTTCTGCTCTTTTCAAATCCGGGATCCAAAATTGGTGTTCCTATTTAAAAAAAGGAACTTGACCTTGGAATGACCTTCAAAAACACGTTCAAGGTCAAATTCGATGGTACTAAAAGTTGACCCCCTCTGACCTCTACAACTTTTGTCTGAAACATTTTTTCGTATACTAACTGGATTTTGAGATATTTACCATTATAGATTAAAATGGTCCACCCTGTATATCTAGTGCCTTATGTGAAAATCAAAGCGTTTTGTAGCCATGTTTTTGTATAATATTCAACAAAAAATATGTTTAAGTGTTGTAGATGAAGAAAAAACAGCATGGAAAATATTTGTAAGTTCTATTCGTTCAAAATTGACTGTAAAACAGGTAGTGGATGGTGTTCGAAGTGGTGGTGACTTAACCTTTGATTATTTTCTATTAGTGTTAACAGCAGAGTAAGTAATTTTAAAAGTAAAATTATTTACATATTGATTAAATAACAATGTAACAAGAATACAAACATTACGAATAATATCATTTATAGTAGTCAAGTTATGTTATACAACATACAATTTTTTTAATATTTAAACTTGTGTTTAGAATGTTTTGAAAGGCGTATAATAATATGAATTGGATAATGTTCGACGGTAGTAAGAAGGTCCATATAGCGAGACTGACTTAATTGATTTTTCCCTTCCCTCGGCTTCGGGGTCTAGGCCGGTATAGTGTACATCCCTTTCTGTCTCGTTATCTCTCTCCTGGCCGGGGGGCCTGTAATGGCGTTGGTAATTATTGATTTTTTTGAGTGGGACTGATAAAGTGCACCTGCTGCTAAGTAGACATTAAGTAATGGAACAGTCCTGTTCTAGACGTGACCGAGGGCTACTAGGGATAAGAGCAAGTGCAGCGTATTTATTCTTTATTAATAATGTATTTTACCTATTAGTAAATTTATCGAACGCGGATTTTGAGGGTCACCTTCAGTGCAGAAAAGCTAAAGGGCTAGTCTGTGACTGCCAGGCCAGAGAGTTGAATGGTGGGAGTCGTTCGCGCGGGCACATGACTGCGTGTGTATAGCTGTAAAAATAAGTGAGGATAGACAGAGTGGAATTTATTTATAACAAGGTTTATTGATAATATACAGCTTGTTATACACGTCGTGCACATCATGTGTGCTCCATGACGGCTCGAATACAAGAGAGAGAGCCACACGATCACCACGCAGTTTTCGGCATCTCTCAGCAGTCGCGCAACACTCATACACACCGCGGAGAGGGGAGGCTTACATGTGTGCATCCCCTCACACACTCATTAGCGCGCTCACTCATTTCAGCACGCATACTGTACAGTATATTCTGAACTTGGCCTGAATTTGGTAGTATAAATTAAACTTGGCCAGAACTTGGCAGTATAGATTGAACTTGGCCTGAACTTGTCAGTATACATTGAACTTGGCCTGAACTTGGCAGTATACATTGAACTTGGCCTGAACTTGGCAGTATACATTGAACTTGGCCTGAACTTCATTATATGCGTTGAACTTGACTATTACATTAGAAATGTACCATATATTCTAACACGCCTCTTTACATTTATAATGTACGTAATGTTTTTACATTTAACAATTTGCCATCTTTGAGTTTTCGTTTTTTTATTTGATAATTTATTTTAGTTATTTTTCTAACTGTTAAACTTTTCTAAATTTTTCGAATTTAATTCTTCCTAATGAAAATATGTCTGCAGGATTTTTATCTGAATTTATTTTAATTACATCAATAGTTCCTTTTAAATAATCTTCATTTACAAAAAGATAATGTGTTTCTATATATTTTGAATTTTTTGTTAAATTTCCATGTTTACTTATACTAATTGTACCTGCATTATCTTCATAAATACTTATTGGATCGTTAATTTTTACTTCAAAATCTTTCATTAACTCTTTTATTAACTTAACCTCGCTTACGCATATTGATAATGCAACATACTCGGCTTCAGTCGATGACTTCGTTACAATATTTTGCTTTTTCGATTTACAGTATATACTATTGTCACGTGTGAATACTCACACGTGTATAGCGTTGCTAATTATAATGCAATTGATGCATAAGTCGCCAAATCCGCGCATAGCAACAGCTCGGGCTCACCCCGAAGCCCGTTTCTTTCGACTCAGCATAACCTCCATTCCACGATTTCGGATAACCGCGTGGGTAGGAATCACGCCACCCGGGGATTCTATAAAAGGGGGTGCATGCGGACACTCGCCCCGATTCCGCCACCCCGATCTAGCATTAGACAGGTAGTTTTTGACTCGGAGACGACAGATAGGATCGAACACTTAGAGCGCACATTCTCCGAGATCACCTTAAACAGGCGTTCTCTCTTTCATACAATCAGTTCATTGTGGATCACGATTAATAAATAGACACATTCACCGATAATCTCTCGTGTTCTTTTATTACCCCGGTAATTTCGCAGCAACCGTGAGCTTAACACCTCACGGAGATCAAAACTATCGACCCCCACACGAAACATTTTCTGGTGCTAGGTGTGGGGTTTTGTTCGCAAATTATACGGGCGTATTCTAACACGCGTTAGAAATAGATTACTCGGTTACCATTCCAATCCAATAGATAGGAAGGAAGGATGAACTTTGCCTGTGTACTCGTCATCGCTGCCACTTTAAGATAAGTCAAGTAAATATTAATAGAAACTAACAATTATACCCAGGGATTAACACCAGTGAGAACTCTTCCAGTTCGGATAACTAACAACTAACTTAAACCGTTCCGAAATATAAAAAATTCCGTGGTCTTAGGTACCGTGACAAAATACGAAACATGGCAGAATCAAATCCGTCTGATTATAAAATATCAAACTTCAACGAAAATAATGATCTCGAAACACAAAACATATTCATAAGCGAGGCTAACGATCCCGCACGTTTCAAAGACGCTTGCAAGAATTCAAGACGTCAGCGGAACCGGCGCTCCTTCTGCACACTCGATTAACAATCGCATTGCAACTCGCGGACGTGGCTATGGAGCATCCGTCGAGGAGAATGATCGACACCGCGATAAGTCACATACAGGGAATATTACAGCAAGGACAGTTGATCCCAAGCGATAAATTAGATATCAAGGAAGGAATATCAGACGACTGCGTTACAAACCGAGATCCAACTATTCGGCGTAACATGTGTATCGAGCTAAGCCCCGTCGCTCAAGACACAGTAAATGACACTGATGACAAAAAATCAATCCTTGCCTCAGCTCGAAACGACAGAATAAGCTGGATCGACACGAGAAACGACGCAGACGACGTACGTTATACCGAACACCGAGGATTAACCTTCACCGAACAGCTACCCGTCGATAGACGTCTTAACCGATCGCTGTTAGGCGAAGTACCCGATTCTAAAAATCACGTGTTACCTTCGATAGGTAATTTCTTCGACAAGCTTAACACAGAGCTATAACCTACGGCGCAACCGGGAGACTTCGATTTTATAGAACAATAAGAACAATTCAAAAAACGCATGCAGGATACGGTACGCGAGGATTTAAATTTAAAACCGACTTCTGACCCAATAATCCGACAGACGCAAACCGTACAACAGCATAGAGACCTCTCTCGAGACGAGGGCTGGATGTTCTCACTACACCAAGCACTAAACACAATCCCTCATTACGACGGAAATCCAGATATGCTTGCACTATTTTGTCGCGCAGTTCGCGACGTGACTCACGAATTTGTCTCGGACTCCGAACGCTGGGTACTCAACTCGTTGGCATCGAAGTTTCGGGGACGTGCTGCTGACGGCTACACTTCGCGCCTGACGCAATCCGACACCGTGGAGCGGTTGTTAGCCGATTTAACTACGCAGTACAGCGGCGTTGGCGGAGCGGACAAAGTTTTAGCTGACCTTAAAGTAATTCGCCAATATGCAGGAGAGAGTGCCGGAGACTACGGACTACGCGTTCAAACATTGCACAACCGATTGTTAAACATCTATGACGCGAACCGCGACATGCGCAACTGGAAGAGAACTACTTATAAAAATAACGCCGATAAGGAGGCCCTCGAACAATTTTTATTCGGTCTAAACGGGGAATTACAACACCAAGTTCGTTCAAAAAACCCATTATGTCTCAGAGAAGCCATTACAGAGGCCGTAGCATTCGAACACCGTACTAGCGTGCGCCGCGCGTACAGCCAGCAACCGGATCCAATTCGCGAAGACAGCACTAAAATTCCGTCGTAGGCAGCCGAGCTTATGAAAATCGCAACGGCAGCATATGAACCGAAGCCCACGCCAATAACCAGCGAAGCTGTCAGGTACACTACGGGTATGAGCGTTTGTAACCATTGTCGGCAACAGGGCCATTTAGAGAAAGACTGCAAGGAAAAGAAATGTCGATATTGTAACATACCGGGCCACACCTACGTTGAATGCTTCTTGGAAAACTTCTTGGAAAACGCGATAAATAACGGACGTATCAGTAAAGAAAAACTTGAACAGCTAGCGTCAGTACCCGTTGCCACTGCTCAACCAGTAGTATATACCCCCTTCCCCATACCCACCCCAGCAGCAATGCCGTACGTCATACCTGCACCGCAAGCAAACAACGGGACGCAGAATAATAGCGCTTCCTAAGAAAATAACGGAAAGCAAAACGGCGCTTATCGAAAGAACAACGCGCGCAGATATTCAGGGAACGTAACGGTGGGGACAATAGAAACTATAACAACAATAACGGGTACAATAATCGAGACGGTAATAGAACTTATAACAACGATAATGGGTACGATAATCGAGACAATGACAGGAATTATAGCAACAATAATATAATAATAATAGGTACAACAATGATAGAGACGACAATCGAAATTATAATCGGCGCAAAAACGGGGGATACGACAACAGGCGTAATGATCGTGGGTTTGAAAATCGTCGATAAACCGGGATTTTGATAATCGACGAAACGACAGAGGATTTGACAATAGGCGCAACGACAGTAGAGGCAACAATAATAGCATTCGTTACAATAATCAGAACAACGGCAATCATAACAATGACCGTAATAGACAAGATAATGCCAGAAATCAGTCCGGAGATTCTTTAAACTACCTGGATGCTTGTTACCAGTCGAGGGTATCGAGCAATCAATAAGCAAGAGAACACCGAATCCGAATCCGACGCAAACACAAGAAAATAAAATAGAGGGGCCAATCAATAAAAAGCAAGAGAAAATTGAATAATCAAAAAAGCAAATAAAAGAGATAGCCGTACAATTTAATAAGCTAAAAGAACAGTCGAAACAGGAAAAAGAAGCCAATGTGCAGGAGAAGGTTAATAATCGAAAGTACTTAATAAGATTTACTGCAGCGGGACGTAAACCACCGATCGTAGAGCTTACGAGCGAAAAGTTAGAAGGAAGGAAAGCACGTTTCTATGCGAATAGTGGAGCCGATGTTACGTTGATTAAAGCGAGTAATGCCACTGATAGGACAAAAATTGATAAACAATATGTAATTGCCATTAACGGAGTTACGCCGGGCGAATGCTTAGGTCTAGGTAGGACAAATATGAGTTTAGAGGGACTAGAGTGCGGCGTGCAAGTGGTTCCTGACGAATTTCCCATTGATAACGATGGAATCTTAGGATGGGATGTGCTTTCAAAATACGGTGGAAAAGTCAATGCTGCAGACAGATGTATAGAATTCGGACAGAAGATTATACCATTTACTCAAGACGAAAGATTTATTATACCAGCACGTACGAGACAAGTAATTTAGGCAAGAGCAAGCGATAGATCAGAGCAAGTAGGATTTGCCCCTCTACAAAATTTAGGAGAAGGATTATACTTTGGAAATTTCATCGGTATTAACCAAGAAGGTAAAATACACGCCTTATGCGTTAATACTACAGAATATGAGGTAGAGTTAAATCCACCAGAGGCAACACTGGAAGCCTGCGAAGCCATTAAGGAGAGAGGAGAAGAATTTAATCTAGAAGAAGGCGAACCTGCAGATACCGTCAATATACTGTCAATATTTTCCAATGAAAGCAAGAGTAGGGCCAAAAGAATTTTTGAACTTCTTGATCCAGAAACACTTAAGGATTTAACGGAGGAAGAAATAACTCATATTAAAGAAATCATCCGGGAGAAACCACATATCTTCGGGTTACCTGGAGAGAAACTTAAGGCAACAACACTAGTGTCACACAAGATACCTACTATTACAAATGTTCCAGTACAATCGAAGGGATATCGACCAAGTCAGGAAGAGAAAGAGGAGTTAGGGCGCTAGATAAAACAACTGCTAAAGGACGACATAATCCGACCAACAGATTCACCCTACAGCTCTCCTACATACGTGATACCAAAAAAAGCCGCAGCGGACGGTACAAAAAGATGGCGACTAGTAACAGATTTTAGAAAACTGAACGAAGTAACGGTAGGAAATAGCTACCCGATACCCAATACAGCAGACATTATTGACAGCGTCGCCTCAGCTAGGTACATAACCGCCATAGACTTGAGGACCGGATTCTACCAGATACCAATGGATCCCGCAGACGCCCACAAAACAGCCTTTACTGTGCCATTCGGCCATTACTGCTACAAACGTTTAGACATGGGACTCAAAGGCGCTTCTTCAACATTTCAGTGCCTGATTGACTTAGCACTTGCAGGTCTACAAGGGACAGAATTGTATGTCTATTTAGATGATATAATCGTTTTCACTAAGGATCTTGAAGAGCACGGTAAGAAGTACCGGAGGTGGAAAAATCCGAGCAGATCCCAAGAAAATAAAAGCAGTAAATAAATTTCCTATACCAACAAACGCCAAGAAAGTCAAACAATTCTTAGGACTCGCAGGTTATTACAGGCGCTTTATCAAATACTTCGCGAAATCAGCAGCAATTCTATCTAGACTGTTGAGGAAAAACGAGCCCTTCGTGTGGAAAGAAGAGCATCAGCAAGTCTTTGACCAACTACGAACGGCATTGTGCGAGGAACCAGTGATGAAGGCACCAGACTTAACTATGCCCTTTTTAGTAATATCCGACGAATCTGATTACGCCATAGGAGCCATTTTAAGTCAAGGACAGTTAGGCCGCGACCAGCCCTGCGCTTATGCATCACGAGTCCTCAAGGGAGCAGAGCTAAGATATTCCACCTACGACAGGGAACTACTAGCGTTCGTGTTCGCAAAAGATCAATTTAGACACTACTTCGCAGGACGCAAATTCACGGTAGTAACAGATCACGAGCCCCTGAAACATTTTTTCACCACCAAAAAGTCTGATCTAAGATTCAACAGATTAAAAGCAGAGCTCAGAGGCTACGAATTTGATATAGCGTACAGACCCGGAGCTCGTAACGGGAACGCAGATGCACTCTCTAGAAACCCTATCTTCGACGAAGGAGAAGAAAATCCAGAAAGGCCAAAATCAGAATTGTATGAGTTGGCAGATAAACAAGAGCACGACTCTACGATATTACGGTTTAAAACAACAAGGAAAAGAGGCAAATCAAAAAGACACCAAGCCAACTGAGATACAAACTCTTGTGTAGCCCACATGTGGAAACCTGTGGTTATCCGGAAGAGGCACGGCGCATCTTGCTATCAGAAGTTGAGTACGGAGACGCAGATTGTATATACGTATTCTCGAGGGAGTTCGGATATAACGTGTGTGTGCACTTCCAAGCAAATAGTCGAAACAACTACTGTCACTTCGATCTAAACGAAGGCAAAGAATTTATACACTTACATCTAGCGGGCAATCACTTCACTCCGTACGTCATAACAGAAGACGAATCCGACGAAGAATCAGAATATGAATCAGAGCAGGAAGAACAACCCACTAATACCTCATCGCACCCATTTGACAAAATATCAATTGATTTCTGCGGACCAATGCCCCAAACCGAACGAGGAAACCAATACATATTAACCATCCAAGATGATTTTACAAAACTTTGCATATTAGTGCCAGTCGAACACGCAACAGCACGGGAAGTAACGCGAGCACTTATGGAGAAACTAATCTGCTATTTCGGCTCACCCGTAACCCACATTTCTGATCAAGGAGAACACTTCATGAACCGAGTGATGGACGAATTCGCACGTAAATATAAATAAACTTAAACGATATATACCGGAAATCGAACAGGAGAAGGGTACTAATATAAGTATAGAATAAAAAAAAATAATAGAAAAAGAAATTGAACAAAAATACATGATACTGCAGGTAAAGGTTATAAGCCAGTAAAATAATAAATAAAATAATAGAATAACTAATACTTGAACAAAATAATAAAAAAATTGTATCGGACTAAAATGATAAAATCACTCTATAAGAATAGTAAGATAAATAAATACAATACAAGAAATATTTAAATTAAACAAGAGTAAAATTTAACAAACAATTAGATTAAATCAATAACTAATAAACGGTAAGAAAAGCTCGAACATCTAGCGACCCCCGGACGCAGCAAGCTCGAGCAGCTCAGGAATCAAGTATAGGAAAATCATACTAATATAAATCAATAAATAAACAAGACTTAACAAGAAAACTAGTAGGAGATGACGCTTGGATCAAGATTAGGGTTTAAAATAAATAGTCACTGGAAGTCCCAGTAAAACCATATATATATATTAATCACATACAAATCACAAGAATTTAAATCATTGTAAACACATCACCACGGAAGAATGGGATAACGATCGTC
This sequence comes from Trichomalopsis sarcophagae, assembly GCA_024372645.1. NCBI lineage: Eukaryota > Metazoa > Arthropoda > Insecta > Hymenoptera > Pteromalidae > Trichomalopsis > Trichomalopsis sarcophagae. The sequence goes on from QLSS01000104.1 coordinate 294,237, forward strand.
GGAATTCTCGGAAGCGCGCCAGTCGATAGATCGACGGGTTCTAGGTGAAAGAGTCCGCGGACGATAAGAACAGGAGTCACTATGATTAGACCAGGCATCGGCAGCGGGCACCTCAGGGCAACCTAAGTGATGATGGCGGCAAGGGAAGCGCATTCTGGACCCGATTTCTTGATGCAGACGGTTCCTCCAGACCGGAGCAGATCCCCGACATACAGGGCAAACCCTACAGCGGGATAGGCAGATATCACACACGGGCGTGACCATTATCGCACTGCCGAAAGTTCGGATAGATAAAATCGTCACAGATAGGGCAAGTGAACAAATCACGAAGCAGAGCATCTGCTTCGTCAAAGTTCTCAGCCGGAGGAGCCGGGGAAGTCGACTGAGCGGCAGCTAGCCCGCCTGACTCAGCAACTGCAACGCCTCCGCAAACATCATCCGAAACACCGTCCTCATCCGAATCCAGGAACAGGTTCCCCAATAGATCGTCCGGCACAGAAGAAGTGGGGCTAGAAGGCTCCTGCGCCAAAGGCTGATCGCCCCAGTTCGATGTAGGCGGTGTGATACCGACCCAAGTATCAACGGGGTCTGAGTCAGGCCGCACAGGGACTAACACCCTACCAGGCTCATAAGGAATTCGGGAGCTTGGTCCAACCTGCAATAAGGAAAGGTATATATATATATATATATATATATAAAAGAAAACAAGTAAGAGAAACGCAAGATAGAAGCTAACTCACGTAACAGCGACAAAAAGATAATGCATAAAAGACGCGTTAGAAGAGACTGTCGGAATCGCTATCTGTAAAAATCCGACGAGAATTGACAGGACGCAGCGCCGACTCAGAAGGAATATCTAATATAGACGAAGGCGACCCACGGACGAGAGCGTTCACGGGAGAAAAAGAGCAGCACCTAGCGAGACTAGTCCATTCATCGGGTTTTAGAAATTGTCGGCAGCCCAGATATTGATACCGACAATCATGTGTTTGCTCACCGGCCAGAGATTCCAACACTAAGTTTCGTACATTGCCACACTGACCGCGGCAGATAGCACAAACCGTAGTATTATCCCGACAAAAGCTACATACCGAATGACGATTTAAGCATTGATAAATAGGCGTGAACACGTAATCACAACAAATTGGACAGGGCACTATTACGGTACCGGAATTATTCGAAACCGATAACCGGGAAGACGGACACGCGTCTACCTCGGTACTACGCGATGACGAATCACTCGATAGCATTGAGAAGGGAGAGGTGAACGAATCGTTAGCGGAATTAACCTCAACCACGGATCGCTCAGGCGGCGCACTGAGCACCGACGGTGATAAACGAGATAAAGCGTCCCGAGATAAAGTTACGAGTGAAGGTACCGCGCGGGAGACCTCAAACGACGGCACGGAGCCGAAAGACGGGAGCAAGTCGCCGGCAGACGGAAACACCGTAATTCTCCGAATTCATACGCGTAACGTTATAAGTACTGTCTTGGATTGCGGGACGAGAGACAGGTAAATTCGCGGAAAAATACCCGGTACAAGCAGGAGCACTGTCATCAATTTGCTCCTAACAACCGGCGCGGAAACTACCTCGGGAGCAGAAACCGGAGCGCTATTGTACCAATAACCGGCCCACTCTGATATGTTCTCTTGCATCAAATCCGACCCACCGTTGCAAACAGACGCAACGACCAAATAGCAAGTAGTAGCGCACGGATACACGACGGATGTTTGAGGCACCTCGGTACCGGAGCGCTCCTCGCTAACCCCAACCGGAAAGGAAGGCGGATAGGTACTCGTCATTGGGGGCAATGGTGCGGAAGGATAGGACACGGCAGAAGGATAATACGGGAATCGGAATACGCCCTGCACGACCCGACCGGACAGACTCGAGCTCGGCAACGTCGTCTCGGCAGAACTGCGGCCAGGCGTCTGACTATGCCCAGGGCGTGTCGCACGTGTCACATGGAGAAAGGACTACAAACATATTACAAAAATACGAGAAACAACACACGGACGAATAACGGAATCAACAAGCAAATAACGGAATAACAAGTCAAAATAAAATTACTACTCACTTGCGCACTAGCCAAACAACGGAAATGGGCCTAGTCGGAGGTAGACTGCGCCGAAATACACGAGAGCCAGATGAAGAAACATATCCCCAGGGCTGACGGCAACCACGACCGGCTGCTCGACTTGATGTAGAAGAAGAGTCACGCGAAACGGGTGCCCCTCCAATAGCACCTCGACCACGACCAGACTGAAGGCGCGCTAAACGCCGCCCTCTGAGAGGCTCCGAGACGCCAATGGGTGGTGGATCCACGGTAGAATTGTAACCCCTGACAAGGTTTATCGACGCCGAAGAGTGCAGATACTCCCGAACAGACCGGAGAAACAGCATGTCCTCGATCATCTGATCCAGGGTGACAGTCGGAGCCTCAACTCGAGCCAAGATGCGATCCACAGCAACCCTCATACGGGTCGGCAGAAGAGGCGAGGACGCTCGTACTTCGCCAGCCGGGAAAGATCGCCTAGGGTAAGAGCGCCTAAAGGTACGAGGTCCGGATTCAGACCCACACGAGCCAGAAGAAGCCATCTTTCCCTCTCTTTTCTGAAAACACCAGAGAAATATGTAATGGAAGAACGTAGCTTCCACGAAAATATGACCACAAAGAGCACTTAATAATGAATACTTACCAATAAATTCACAAGGAGATGGAGCAACAGCACGAGGCACCAAAAGCACTCGAAGAAAAGCATGCAAACGGACAAAAAAACAGACGGACAGCAATTCAGCTAGCAGTGAGGTAGAAAGGAGTGATCACGATCAATTTATACAAACAAGCAAAGATTCCCCTAATGGCAATCTCGCACAAACTCTGTCAGAGGGGATAGATGAAAAGTGCCGAGACAGTGTCAGCACTCAGTCCGGAAGGCAAGGTGCGACGGCAGGCGGTGCAGCGCGCGACGAATGTCGGGAACGAAAAACGCGAACGCATACAATATATTACGAACGATATTACGATACAATTATTTAACCGCGAGACAATTACGATTCTTTAACTATGTAAAGCCTAATTTAGTTATCGCAGAAACGGCGAAAAGAACATTAACGGTACCCGTAAGATTAACAATAAAAGGTCATTCGCTACGTAAATATAGGGATAATATTACGAGGGATAAGTAAGCAAGCAACACTAACTTAAATAATGCGAAAATCAGAAACACGGCAGATGCAAAAGTTAGTATAGAATAAAGCCAATAAATGAAGAAAACAATATATTAAAAGAGCACGGAAGGAAATTAGCAAAAGACGACAAGAAAATTTCGCCAAACGGGCGAACGGCGGAATGAAATAAGAACCCCATCACATCACTGCTATAGCAGCCAAGGTCGAGAAGGGGACACTAGCCGAATCAGCAGATACTCATCGAAGGAGAAAACTACGATTCAAAAAAAAAAAAGAAAAAAATACTGCCACTACGACATTCAAAAGAAAATGGGTACATATAAAATAAGGATTCGTTATACTTGGAACCCCGACAGTTCTCTGCACGATATCATTGACGGACCTTGCCGGCATAAAATCAGAAGCAGCAAAAGGAAACTGAGGGAACTAATGCAACAAAGGAGAAGAGGCAGGGATATCAGTAACAATGCAAGCATATCTCGAGGCTCTACCGAACACCTCAAGTAAAGCTATTCATTTTATTTTAAGGCACTAAGAAAATACTAGGGAATCTTCCTATCCTTAATATGTATACAAGTAAGGTTGGTTAACCATACAATTATACTTAGGATCTTCGGCACATACTAAAATAAACCACTAATTAAACAACAAAATAAAATTTACAATAGCAGGAGTAATAGTAGTAACAAAAAAATTACAACCACATATATTACCGTCGATTACGAACGTAGAAAAGGACGGAATTCATAACGGGTCACGGAATTAATGTCTCTATACGATATTCTCTACGCTCGTACACTTCAACTATACTCACTTTTACGCTTCACCCCATCAATTGCTCTCATACAAACGCACACATAATTAACATGAGCGATCAATCAACGCAAACAGAACAAACCAGCGCGAGAAAGGAACACGCTACGATTTAGAACAATTCCTCTCGTGTTTGCTCATGTTCGACGCTGACTTTAAGTCCCCACACCAACGGCACGCCTTTTTCGATGTACCTCCGGGCGCATGGGCGATCTGGTGGTGGCGCATCAAATGACACTTGTGTTTATATATCTTGGGACACAAGGAACAGGCGTGATGCTTGGAACTGCCGTCAGGGTCGTACTCTACTTGCGCATGTGCCCGCATATGTGGCAACAAGGAAGTGGTGAAGGGACACCCGTCGGTAGGACAGACGTGCCTCCGAAAAAACCGATCCCTCACGACAGCCGTCACGGTGGGATTGGAAGGAACATAACCCACAGCATTAGAAGGACAACGGCAGCTAACGAACCGATCAGCAACAGCATTCTACCTAGGACCCCCGACATTCACGGCCTCGGCAACACTGATGACCAAGTTGATCACCTGGTGATATATACCCGGCCCTACGTAGACAAGGTCCCCGGGCCGCTGCGTGATGAACTGATGCGGAATGTTGCGAGCCTGAAGATACTCGGATGTAATGCAGATATTCTTATGATTAGCCGGAGTCGGGCAACCTTCCAGATAGTCAGAAACATCATCGCGCCCTAGAACCCTCAAGCGGCCAATAGAATCCCCTAAAGCCACCGTCAAATCATAGAAACTCCGGGGATGCACAAGGAGCCACACCTTCCCCGAGCCCACTTCGCCAAACCGAATCACATTGGCGCTGTCAAGGTAGTTGTCCTCCACATGTATGTCAGTCAGGGCATACCGCCCCGACACGTACACCGAGGGTTCATTAACCCCGAACGCAGCTAGGGCTTCAGGATTTCGGGCAGGATAATGGTGCCACGGTAACTCGCAGAGGCGAGAGGTAATCCCCACCAACGCTGAAGTAGTATTCTGCCAGTAAACAGGAGAAAGACGGCCCGAAGCGGCGTCGCGGACGCACTGGTCGAAGAAAGCGCGCGTACCAGCCAACGAGCAGAGATCCGGCGCACCTGTGCGAAAGGGAACCTAACAAAAAGAAAAAGGGGAACCAAAGAAAAAGTATTAAAAAACTATCGAAACCAAAAGGTAAAACGACTTACTAACGACAAGAGTAGCAAAAGGCTTACCCCCATTCTCTTAAACAGATCCTCGGGAGACCCAACCAGGGCAGCCTCATCCCTCTTTTTCAGATTCAGAAAGAAATCCAGCTCTTGAGTGTACAACAAACGTTGCTCAGAGAAGGCGGGTTGCCCCGCTAAACAAATTTTCGCGAACTCAGCACACATGTTGCGGTAGCAATTTCTCCTTCGGACGTTACGAAACTAAAGAAATAAAGAAAAAAAAAAATTCAGTAAACACAAGATAGATCAGCAAAAGGGAACAAATAAGACAGTAACCCAAGAACACTCAATTAAACATAAATTACTTACGCAACACCAAGCCAGTCCGAATAAAATCGGCGGCAGACCGCTGCCGGACAGATAAAGCAGTTGAAAAACATACAGGGATAAACATACACATGAAATTGCACTAGGTTTTCAAGGAATGCTATGCAGACCTCAAACACAAACTACATTTTTAGTATAAAAATAATAACTCGTAAAAACAGAATAATTTAATATAACTATTTTAATAATTCCAATGATGCTAACATATTCAATAGTATTGTAAATCAACCAAAATTAATAATGAATTACGATACTTTAGTAGAAATGTTATAAAACTTATAAAATTATAACGCCGCCGCATCACATTCTTCCACCCATCTTCATATAGTAGTTCGAAACACGAGACAATAAAGAACTCAATCTATCATATTTCAGCACTAAAGGGAGGATCGTAACACAGACCCGCACAAAAAAAGCAGGACCGTCATTAATTACGCATATACACATATAAAGCGGGAAGCCCAACACTCGGACAAAACAAAACTTAAATTTAAAGAAAAAAGTAAAAACAAGAGTATTGAAGACGAGTCACGTATCAATTTAATATCCGTACGAATAATATTAAAACATGTTCCGGTTGCAGACAAAGAAAATTACCAAAAAGAAAAAAAATGCATTGATATTATCCAATTATTACCAGTCGTAAGACTCACCAGGATGCCAGGAAAACACGAGTCCATAAATATAACAATCACAGAAGAAATAAACTCCGTATCGTTAATAGATCTCGAAAAAAGGACAAATGATTTAACTACCGATTTACCCATCATAGTAAATTAAGAAAAATATATTGACTCATTATTAGAACAATTTGAAAAGTCAGACAATGAAAGCGGAAGTGAGAGTAATGTTAGTTCGAATAAAAAGAAAGGAAACAACAAACAGTCGGGAAGGAATAATAAGAAGAGTACAATATCAAAAGAAAAGCATTAAAGAAAAACGTTGACTGATAAGAGAAAGAGAGAACAAAATTTTTTTTCATAAAAACAACAACCAAAAAGAAAAAATTTTACCTTCTTTTTTTTTAATTTTAGAATGAGCGAAAGAAGCCCACCCCTCGAAAATAAGCCTTGTTGGGAGGAAGACTTGAAATTATTATTAGCAGTAATACAAGACGATTTGTTATGTATCAAAATGCCCATAGTTGTAAATACAGATGACCTTTAACCACTGAATTTTGACATTGATAAATACATCAATCAACTACTAAATTCCCAAAATACAATTGAGGATCAAGGAAACCATAAAATTAATCAAACAAGACGATCAGCCAAACAATTAATAAGAGAGGAAATCAAAATGTTTGAAAAATACATAGAAGAAACATCAGAAGAGGACCACTATGGAATAATGAGACTGTTTCAAGAACAAAAAAGAGAAGTTAGAAAACAAAAATATTTCCTTAGACCCAGCGCAAATAGACTCAATAGAACTGTTTTAAACCCCAAGAGAAGAAAGAGAGAATAACTTTGATATTAATAAAGAAATTTAGTAAATAAAATAATTAGTTTCAGAAAAATGAAGTTACCTTTAGAATCAGAACAAGAAAAGGTAGACGGAGAAATTCCCAGAGCAAGTTTTAAGTTCTACTTCGACTCAGACATAAATTTTTGTATGAAACAACTAGATTACAAAAACATTATATATATATTAATATGGCCCAATTTCGATGGACATCCATTTGCGAAAATTGTTATAACCCCGATAATATTCCGTATCCGGAAGCTACAATCTCATGTACAGATTGGCACCATCATGGAGATGACATCGAATTCATAAATTGTTATGTCTGTACAGAACCATTACTTCAAATTCAGCCCGTGATAAATTGCCCCTCATGTTTGGACGAGTATATAAATGTACGATTAAAAGTAGATGATAATATTATCAATAGAAGAAGAATCAGACCTCGAGCACAAGATCATCATATTGAAAGATGTTGAGAGACAGAAAAAAAGAAGAAAGGAAAAAGAAATTGAAAAACAAAGAACTTCAGAATAAAAAGAACAAAACCAAAACCAAATTCGCCAGGAAGTAACCAAAAAGTCACTCCCAGGACAACCTACCAGTACGACAACAGCCAACGATCCACAACCATCGTCAAAACCAGATAAGAAAACAAGAAAATAAAAACTAACTAAATTATAAACATAAAAACGAATTATGAACCTTTCCTTTTGTCATATCACATCTGGAATCTTGGCAACCATTAAAAGTCAATAGGTCAAAAATTAGTAAAACCAAGGTACTAAATATATATATATATATATATATATATATATATATATTATAACGGTGTGATTGCTCACCCGTTATAATAGTTATATACGTAAAGGAGAAATTATATCCGCTCGAAGCGGGCTTCTTGTAGGCTGCACGAAGCCTAACCCGGTAGACAGTATTTGCCGTGTAAAAGCCGTCCTTGGAGACGATGACCCGCGGAGAGCGTCGTGGGTCTGCTACGCGGCTTCGATAACGATAGAACGCGGGTTGAGTCGCACAAGCACGTCAGGGAAAAGGTAGAGTCAGGCACAAATAAAAGAGAACAAAGAGTAAAGAGCAAAACAAAGTATATTAACCGATAGTTGACAGTGTTGCAGCGTAAGCGAGAGAGAGACAGAGCGAAGCATCGATAGCAATGAGAGAGAAGCAATATACGGAACTAGTACTTACAATCACACTTGCTGCTATTCGGTTGCAAATATGCCTCGTGACCTCCTCGGGACTATAGGCATCCGTCAATAAACAAAGGCGGCGGCGGTATCATCAGCACGCTACGCAGCAATAGGCAAAAGATGCACGTACAGGAATCTTCTATGATACCGGTCACGAGGAAGGCACGATATACGCCCGCACGCAAGATACACAAAAGGAAAACTGTCGACAATCGAAACAAAGAATCGCGGTGAAAGTGAAGACGTCTGATAGGTATGACGGGCGACTGCCAATTGCCGCGCGGCGCTCTCTCGCGCGTTCTCTCACACACATGTTTTTGTTGGCCCTTCGACCCGCTAGGAAGCGCGACACACACATACATGCTCGCGCTGCTCTCTATGCCATGCTCTCGCCGCGGCTCTCTCACTTACCTGCTGTGTAGCTGTAAATAGCGAGTGTGACAATAGTAATATATATGATGTATTACAAATAAGTGGTGAGGAGAGGGACACAACGAGAGTACGAACGTCAACTCGTTATAATATATATAATTTTTGTTCTATTATAACAAAATTTCATTATTAAATAACATGACAATACTAAAGAAGAACACCAACACCTATAT
>QLSS01000104.1:303098-345346 GCA_024372645.1 Trichomalopsis sarcophagae
GAGGAGAGGGACACAACGAGAGTACGAACGTCAACTCGTTATAATATATATAATTTTTGTTCTATTATAACAAAATTTCATTATTAAATAACATGACAATACTAAAGAAGAACACCAACACCTATATAGTATTACTAATATTTAACTTCATTATTCATAGTAAATTATATGTAACTCTATAATCAAAAGAATGTATACCTCTACATCAATATTATATATGCTATTGTATGAAAAGTATTACTAATATTTTACTTCATTATTCGTAGTATATTATATGTAACTCTATAATCAAAAGAATGTATACCTCTATATCAATATTATATATACTATTGTATGAAAAGTGTTATTAATATTCAACCTCATTAATCGTAGTATATTATATGTAACTATATAATCAATGTAATGTATACCTCTATATCAATATTATATGTACTATTGTATGAAAAAAATTAAATAAATGAATAAACAAACAAATAAAAATACATAATGTATACTAAGAGACAATGTAAACGCTCTCAAGGCAGGGAATAGATATTAAAGAAAGAAACTCACGAAAACTCATTGTGAGCGTCAGTGGATCACCTCAGAACGCTCATCCTAGGGGGATGGTGTTAAATGCTCATTTTCTTTCGCATTTTAAAAATACTAAATTGTATAAGATAAGCTATTATAAAATAAAGCCATAAATATCCTTCCTACTAGAATGTAGCATACAATAAGTTACAATTAATTCAACAAATTCAATAATTAATTGAATTAATTGGGTTATCAAGATAGGAATAAGGAACGACAACGTAAGATAATTAAACTCAAAGTTTAAATCAATTAAGAAAATCAATAATAGTAAATGCATGCAAAATAGTAATAAAACGAAACACCGATATGCACGCACACATACTACGACTCTACAGCAGAGGCAAGAGACCAAGCGAAGCACACCGATATGCACGTACACATTGCAGGATTACAGCAGAAACTCAAAGCTAAGCGGGGCATACCGATACACACACATCTCGGTTCCACGATGGGAATACAGCGGATGCAAGTAGAGTAGAGGAAAAAGAAACAAGAAGCCTACTGTACATCATGGACCGCGCACACACGAAAGCGACGCACGGGTAATGAAGAGAGGCCATGGAGCGCGCAACGCTATCAGCAAGTGACACTTAAGTCACGCGCGCTAGAAGCTCGAAGAGCTATCAAAGAGGACACCGCGCAAGTCGGCTCAAAATGCACAGAAGGATCTTCTATGAGTCTGTAGATATGGAAGGTAAATCAGAGGTGAATTTGACAGGAGAAGAGCACGAGAGGATTCGATGTACTAGAGGAGAGGATTTTTACTCTGGTTTTCTGATTGGTCCTAACAGCAACGTCACATGCATAAAAAGTTCCATATAAGGCAAGTAGCTGCATCTAGGCCTTCTAATTGGTCAAACACCCACCCCTCCGAGGAAACGAAAATCGAAGAGTACCTCTCCTACGAGAGTATAAAGAAGCCCAGCAACAGGTCCGCACATCGACAGTCTTCATCAAAATTCGTTACCACGCGAAAGCTCTGCCCGAATCCGGTTCAGTATTGGACTTACAAGGAAAGGCACCCAACCCGAACTCACCAATTTTGATGATTTTCATATATGTTGTAGAACATGAAAAAATAAGAGACACGTATTTTTTTTTATCGGCTAATTTTCATTTTTAAGGGGTAAAAACCTCCCCTAAAGTTAACCCCCAAAAAGCTTTTTTTTAAATATCTCGGCTTAAAATTAAAATTTTTCAATGAAACAAATTGGAGGTTATTTCTTACAAAAAGAGCAAGTATTTCATGGTGATTTGAAGAGTAAGGGTAGCATCCCCTATTTGTTAGGGGTTGAAAACATATATTTTTTGGCATAATTTTATAATAAAAATGTTTAAACCGACTAAAAAAAAATTGGAAAAAATGTTTAAACATCCTTAATAACAAAATTTAGTTGACGTCTTTCGGTGTTTTCATAAATATTACCCCTTAGGCAGTAAACCACCCCTAACACAAAATAACTATAAGTATACTTCAATCCATAATATTTTGTAGAAGGTTTGTATATAGGGGTTTTCGAGATCGCTCTTTACAAATCTGATATCAGATTTTAAAAATTCAAAATGGCGGAACCTTGGACTACTGTACTGTGACTATCTTGGACGCGTCGGACGAACAACGTATACGTATACAGAGACTGAGTAATTCATGTGTGAGGTTCATCTTCGGGGTAAGAAGAGATGAGCATATCTCCCCCTACCGGAGGCGTATAGAGTGGCTTCGCACGGATTCCAGAAGGCTCTACTTTGAAGCCATTCTTCTGTATAAGGCGATTCGGATCCAGGAACCGTGGTATCTTGCGTCTTTCTTTAAAAAGCACGAACCGCGACCCTCTAGTGGGGGGGTTCCTCCAGAGATAAGTATCCCTATGTGGTACACTGAAACAGGAGCTAGGACCTTTCAGATCCAGGGTGCTCGTTTCTGGAATGCTCTACCATCTACTTTGCGTCATCTGCCATCTCTCGCATCTTTCAAAGGGGCACTGCGACGGCATTTGCTGGCTCTCGACTCTTCAGCTTTCCAAATCTACCGGTGTTTGCGCTCGTAATTATATAATTAATCTATAATTAGTTTTTAATGTTTTGTCTAGTCTGACTTGGCCTTTTGGCTGCACTTTTCTGTGATACTGCGCAAATAGATAACCGTAAACATTGATGAAGTTTGACCGACTGTGATCATTTGTGATCTATATTTAAGATTATTTGTGAATATTTTGTTTATTTCGATGTATATTTTTAATTATTATACTTATTTTTGCGCATGACATGCTAATCTTAGCTAGTATGTGTCTGGACTGATTTTACTGCTGTATAACTGCTGTACTATCATTGTATTTATATTTATTATTATTATACTGTCAAAGTGAATAAAGATCTATCTATCTATCTATCTATCTCTTTCTCTCTCTCTCTCTCTTTCTCTCTCTCTCTCTCTCTCTCGCTCTCTCTCTCTCTCTCTCTCTCTCTCTCTCTCTCTCTCTGCCTCGTGGTGGGTGGAAGGTCTCGGCCTGGCCCTCGTCCTGGCTTCCTTCCTTTGGTGGTACGGCTGGATGGTCGTCTCCGGGGATGGATCGTCCTCGGGGCGGTTGACCAGTCGTGGTGCGGCTGCTCTCTCACTCTCTTTCTTTCGCTGTTCGCGGGCGATTTCTGGTCGACGTATTGTCGACGAGGCTCTATGTGTAACTGCCGAGCCGCGCTGCGCCACGCGCGAATCAGCGGGCTCACTTTCGCGTACATCGGCCAGCGACTTCCATGTATTCCCTTCCTTCACTCAGCTACCCCCAAGAGAGACTGACACCATCATGGGTCCCGGAAAAGGACCGTCCAACTCATTCCCATTAAGGTGGGTTTTAAGTTGGGCGGGGGCGCCACCCTGCATCCTCATGGAACTCAACCGCAACCCCGACTTCTTTTCCTCCTGTCTTTCTCGTGGCTCTCTTCTCTCTATCCTCTCTCTTCGCGTCGGAACCGTTGGCTGCTGTCCTCGCCACAGAGACTGGTTGGTCTCGGGCTGGTAGGCAGGCTTCGGTCCCCTGGCGGTTCTTCTTTGCACAATCCTTACCACGTCCGCCGTATATACGCCAAAGGATGAGCTCTCTCGTCTCGGGAGATATTCCTTCCAAGCCTCGCAAGATTTGAAGAAGGATGTTCCTCTCCTCTTGCTGGTTATAGTTAGAGATCTCCCCGACGACCTGGACCGAGCGCCTCTGGACTCCTTCCTCTGGCTGGAGGCGGTGGAGACGCTCCCTCTCTTGTTGTTGATAGAGATCTCTCTCTCTCTCTCTCTCATGTGACTTGGCGGATGACTTCTGCCTCTCCTCTCTCGCGACTTCCTCCCTAATGGGGCCTAATCACCGAGGAATTGCCCCTGACGCGATCGCCCGGCTCAGGCTCGTCGCTTCCTTCGTCATTGGCCTCTTCTCGCTGCTCGTCGTCGTCGTCGTTAAACCAGCCGTGGATTGGCGCAGGCGTAGCCTCGGTGTAACCGCGCCGATCCTCAGGCTGGTTATCCCCGCTCCTGAAACTTGCACCGGTCTTGATGACGTTGCTGACGTTGGTCGACGTGCTGGTGATCTCGCCACCTCGGCGAACGTCGGCCGTGGCGGTGCGATGTTGGTCGGTGGCGGGCCGGCTCTCCCATCCTCCGGTATCTCCATTCTAAAAAAACACAAATGGATTAGTATTTTTGTTTAGCCTTTCGCGGGGGGACCCAGCGCTTAAGTTCATCTACGTAAGCCTTAGTCAGCCATCGCGATTTTCCGTCACCGCAGCCCAGTACATAGACTATCAGGGATTTAACCTCGACAATCTCATACGGGCCTTCCCAGTGCGGAGCTAGCTTTTTAGAAACACTCTTGGCCGCGTCGGATAGGACATGGATCTTTCGCATGACCTCATCTCCTACCTGAAATTGCGCGTTTTTACGTCACTTATTATAAACGCATTCTTGTTTTTCAGTCGCAGCGCCCGTGTATTTCCCTACTAAATCTCGCAGCATGTCTAATCTCTTCATTCTCTCTACCCACTCATCTGGCTCCCTTCTTTCCACGAGTTTTCCTCCTTTGATTTCCCGTAGTAAACTCAAAGCCGGGCGAGGATGTCGCCCGTAATTGAGAATTGCAGGAGAGACTCGAGTAGAAGCCTGCGTCGCCGTGTTAATGGCATGACGTAACTCGTAGAGATACATCGCGATCATCGTTTTAAGCGTGCGATTCGTACGCTTGACGGGATTTGCCTGAGGATGATACGGCGGAGTGGTGATATGTTTTACACCGTAGACTTCCAACACCTTCTTCAAGTGTTGGTTGTCGAACTCCTTGCCGTTATCTGTTAGAAAATATTCAGGGGTTTCCCACCTGAATAAAATTAACTCCTCAAACGCTCTGGCTACTGACTTCGCATCCGCCTTCCTCAACGGTCTCAATTTAATCCAGCGTGTAAACAAATCTTGAAACACGACTAGATATTTGAATCGATTTTTGCTCGGAGGAAACTCCATGAGATCAGCTGCGACGATGGCCGAAGACAGCTCGACGACTCGCCGTCCCATGAGCCCTTTCGCTCCGCTCTGTGCCGTTTCATATTTTTGGCACTCCTCCCACGACTGTACGAACTTGTATACGTCGTGATAGGCTCCTTGCCAATAATACTTTCGAGCCACTTGGTCATAGGTTTCCTCAATTCCCAAGTGACCCGACGAAGGCGGACAGTGTGCATCTCTTATCACTCTCTTCTTCTGCTTCTCCGGCACTACCACTCTCCACGCTTCCTCGCGGTGTGTTATCGGGTCCAGCATAGCATCCTTGCGCCAGCGATAAAGCACTCCATTTTCGATACGCCATCCTGTGTACTTCTCCGGGAATTTTTCGACTTGCTCTCGAAGTTTCAAATATTCCGGATCTTGTACTTCTTTGGAAGCGGCATTTTCGTCGCTTCAAGATAGCGCATCCGGAAAGTGATTTAATTCACCTTTCCGATAAATCACCTCAAATTTCCACTGTTGCAATTCAATCGCCTATCTTGCTAGGCGTCCGCTGGAATCTTTCAAATTCCTCAGCCATTGCAAACTTTTGTGGTCTGTTATCACGCTGAAGTCGTACCCCTCAATGTACGGCCTCAGCTTGATGATAGCCCAGACCACTGCCAAACACTCTTTCTCCGTCGTCGTGTAATTTCTCTTAGCAGAAGTTAGTACACGACTTGTAAAATCAGGCCGAGCAAGTACAGGGGCCACGGTAAGCGCATGTTGGAGAGCTTCAAAAGCCTCTTGTTGCTCATTTCCCCATTCCCATTTCTGATCTTTTCGCAGCAGTCGAACGAGCGGGACTTTTAGCTCGGATTCGTGCTCGATAAAGCGTGAATACCAGCCCAACATTCCCAGAAATCGTCTCAACTGTTTGACGTTTTTCGGTGCCGGAAAGTTTTTCACTGGCTCCACCCTTTCGGGATCAGGAAGCAGTCCCTTCTTGTCCAGCAAGAAATCCAGCCACCTGATCTGCGAACAACAGAATTCACATTTTTTCTCATTCACGACTAGCCCCGCGCCCGTGAGTCGCTTCAGGACAAACTCGAGCCACTCTAGGTGCTCTTCGAAAGTCTCCGTGGCGATCACCAGGTCATCGAGGTAGGCAAACACGGCTGGCTCGCACGCAGGCCCAAACAAAGCATCGATTAATCTCTACTGGATCCTGGGAGCGTTACACAGACCGAACGGCATACGCTTAAACTGCCACAGGCCTGAGTCCGGCACAGAAAAAGCCGTATACTTTCTGCTCTCTGGCGACAACGGGATTTGATAATAGGATTGCTTCAGGTCGATCTTTCATAGATAACGAGCAATGCGTAACCTATCCGTAATCGAGTCCATATTAGAGATTGGATGCTCATCCTTAACAGTGACTCGATTCAATTCCCGATAATCGACGCAAATCTCCATGTTCCGTCAGCCTTGCGGATCATGACAGGTGCGCTCATATAATCACTCGCGGATCTCTCTATTATTCCCTCAAGGAACAATCTCTCCACTTCCTCGACCGCGGCTTGCTGTTTCGCAGAAGATTCGCGCCGAGGCTTATGTCGAATAGGAGTGAAGTCCAACAGCTCGATATGGTGCTCCGTAAGATGAGTGAGCCCTATCGATGAGCCTTGATCTTTAAAGATCCTTTCCACTAGCTCTCTCAACTCCGCACGCTCCTCCTCCGTGATAGTTGACAGGCCGGCACACTCCGCGTACACGGTAGCTTCCTCTTTGCTGTATATATCAGCAAATGGTCGCCACTCGCCCCCGTACGCCACAAGCCTCTTCCCAGTCGCACGTCGCAATCGAACTTTTTACAAAAATCCATACCAAGGATCATTGGTTGTTCGAGCGACGGTGCGGCTTTGAAAGATATAGCCCGTTCTTTGCCTCCTACTTCGAGTATCACCTCCAACTCTCCCAGCACTGAGTGAATGTGTCCCGTGGCTGTGCGGAGCTTAGTCGTGCTCTTCGTTAACCGCTCTCGAAATCTCTCGGCGATTTCTGGGCTAATTAACGATAGAGTTGCCCCAGGATCGAGCAGTGCTAGATACACTCGTCCGCCTAGGCTTACCGATAGAAAATTTCTATTTTCCGTATATGCTTCGGCTACCACCTCATCCTCCTTGTTTTCACTCAATAACCTCGTGGCCGTCTCCTCAACCTTCCTTAACTCGGCAAACCAGCGAGCTTCTTCCTTGTCTTTCTTCTCGGTTTCGTCGAGCTTTACGACTAGCTGAGCGAACGTAACCACCTTCGCCTCTTTTTCTCCCGTTTTCTCTTGATCTGGGGGCACTGGGTTCTTTATTTCTGGGCCCCCAACTTCAAGTTTCCCAGAGCTGTAGTTATTCCACGACAGTCGGGACCCGAGAGTAAGGTAACACCTTGTAAAGACCGTAATTGATAGGAATACGGGCTGCACGAGTTTTACAAATAATTATTTATTCGCGAGAACTAGCATAAGCTCGAGAGATTTATTGTTACTAGAGATACTTAAGTTGAATCGATGGACTAGATATATAAGTATACAATGTATATCTAATTGCACAAGTGGATGCGAGACTGTCGCGTTAGTGGGACATGCGCGGACACTCTCATGCGCGGACTGTAGTCTGTTCGCTTTTGATGGACGATGCTGAGTCCGCTTTTATACTTACGCGCGGACGTTGTGCTTGTCCTGAGGTTTTTACCTTTGTTACTATTTTCGTTCTATAGGTACTTGATGATCTTTCTATTTACTGCTTTAGGATGTAGGTCATTATATAGATCACTCTTAATAAATAGAATAATAATTGTAGAAATTGATTAAATTGTTATCTTTGTTTTATTGGGGGGCAACCCAGAACTCAGCAGACAATACAGTTTCTTACAGGATGTTATTACTTGTGCGTTGATATCTTATAGTTACTTTGATGTTCATACAATAAACTTAACTTACAGTATATTCGTTCTGATATGTGACCTGAACTAAATAGTCCTTCGTGGCACGACAAATGCTAATTGATCTTACTCTACACGATTACTCGTGGCAGGTTTATTTACGCTAAATTCAATTTGCTCTATGGTTTCCCACTAACGCCGATCTGTTATCGACGGGCACTTCGCTTGTTGCACGATGCAGACTCTCAAACCAGAAAACAAGGAGTTCTACCATAACTTGTACACAGAGTTTGAGTGTTTTCTAGGCACTCAATAGGCGATGCGTACAAAGGTATAGCACTCGTACTCGCTAACCGGGTACAGCTACACGACGACAAGTTACTTATACAAAAGGTAGTCCGTGGATCGTTTCCTGGCTTTTTAAAGCCTCGGTGACGATTCAAGGAGTTGTGAAATTACGTGGAACGCGGCAACGATCGACCAATCAACACCTGACGTGCAACGACGATGTACAAAAGTAATTCAGTAGTACGAGCGTATAAGAAACGCTGGCTCGTAGGTCAAAGCGCTCTCTCCGATATTCGGCGATTGGTTTTGTGCTGTTGTAATCGGTTTAGTAGACGTCGTCTGTATGGGTACACTAATGCAGTCGTACAGGCGATGTATGTGTGTGTATATATATATATATATTCGCAATTGCTAAGGTGTATAAACGTGGGGCATTACAACCTTCTCGTCCGCACCACTGACACTGGGTCTTAGGAGCGCCCGTTAACAAAGGTGCAGGAGTCGAATTCTCCTGCGCCGTCTGAAGAGTTGTGCAGTTCCTCGAGGTGTGCCCCTTTTCTCTGCACCTGTAGCAGACTACCTTGGGACACTGCGAGGCGCGATGGCCCACCCGTTGACACGTGAAGCACGCGCCGAGAAACTCTCCCGCGGTCACGTTGGCCGGTCCCAAGGGCGATTTAGCCGCCCCCGTCGCTGGATTTCCTCCAGTGCGTGGCTGAGTTCCTCCGCCCTTTTGTCTATTACCTGAATTTTGGTTCGATGCAGCATCTTTTCCCGTCGGCTTTGATTTATTCCCAATGCCGGCATTAGTGCTTGCAGTCGCTACCTTTTCCGACTCCGAAGCGGAAGTCCCAGCTTTCTTAGCTTTCGACTTCTTGCCCTTCTTCGGAGTCTCTTTCCGATCTTGCTCCTTCTCCACCGACTCAACTGCAGCGACCTTGGGTTTAGTCACCCCTCCTGTATACGCCGCGCCGAGAACGTGCATCTTCTCGGCGGCAACGGCGGAACATACCGACTGTCCAAGTCTCGCTGCTTCCCCCACCGGCGACCGTACTTCTCGAAATCTTCCAAGCTATCAATGAGCATATCACCGATAGCCTTCCGATGCTCGGGTAGAATATTGCGATAAGCTATCTGCAATAGTTCTCTTTTAGATGGCGGTCGATGGAACCGCGACAAAATGTATTCAAATTTGGCGAGAAATGTGGTGATTTTCTCGCCTTTGTGTTGCGTTTTCCGCCTCAGATCCTCCATCAAATCTTCCCTATTGTATTCAGTTACGTAGCGGTGCCTGAACTCTCGGCAAAACTCCGTCCCCGTCTGAATTTTCCCTCTCTTAGCTCGGAACCAATGGCCCGCCTCGCCCTTGAAAATACAGGGCAAGACGCTTATCTAATCAATATACGAAGCTTGAGTATCTTTTCGGCAATCACTCAATCTCTCCAAAAACTCTTCTGGGTCCTCGTTTCGGCCTTCGTCTCGGGCGCTGTCTGGGCTCTGAATTCGAGAACCTCGCACCGAGACTCTTCCAGTCGACGCATGATTCGAGCTAAGCTCGAATTCGTCGTCACTGCTGCTCAAGAGACTCACGCTTTCTCTTGGACTGGGCACTCTCGCGACACTCTCTCTCTCTCTTTCCTCCCTGTCCCCGTTTGCTCCTCCGGGTCCTCTTCGTGCGACTCTCACTCGCGTGAGGGACATCCGACTGACTCTTTGAACTTCTGTCCGTTGGCCTCGTTCCGTCGAAAAACCATTTTCTCTCTCTTCTCTGGTTTTCTGACTGAACAAAGGACTCTGCAACTCTTTCTCTCTCCCACCTCTGACACTGCAATGTTGGCTGTTTTATAGCCTGCGTAGAGGTTCGCCTGAGACTTTCCTGTCTCGGCTCTTCTTTTCTACGCAAGCTATTTTTCCGGCGAATTACTTGACGCGCCTGGTCCAACGCTTCTTTACGCACTTTCTGAAGATTGCGTTGATGCCGTCGTCGCACTTCTTCCTCCTCCTCTTCCCTATCGAACTCTTCCATAGCCTGATTAAAAACGCGCTGGCCCTCAAGGTCGAGCGCCTCTTCAAGAACCTTCTCTCTGGCTTGCTCGTAGGTCATTCCGTTCGCGCGGAGTTCCCCTATACGAGTAACGCGTTCGTTCAAGCGCTCGTTCGTTTCATGATAACGATTCTCGCTCTCTTTTTCGCTATCGGCCTAAACTTCTTCCCGCCTTTGAGCTTACTGACGAGCTTTCCTCACTTGTCCTCTCGTTACCGTTGGCTGTCGCAGAAAGACTTCCTCCAGCTAGAGTATTCGATGGTGTATACCATCGCTCTCTTTCTGGCTGAGGTCGGCTTTCCGCGACAGGAACCCTGCTTGAAACTTCTCTAAGTCCCGGTCGGGCAATAGGCGATTTGCCTATACCGCGTACTATCCAAGCCGAGAAGTACTCCCACGCTCCCAGGTGTCTCACTGGCATGCGATTCTCAAACCGGTAGCCACGCGGTGCCGCAGTCGGAGGCGACATCAGGTTTCCAATTACTGCGGAGGTAATCGGTCGTCCTGATAACACGGCCGTAGCAGTCACGAGAGCTGCTCCAGCCCGTGAGGTGACTACACTCGACGACGTCGTAGTCGCTACTACCGTACTTGTTGGCACTTTTACCTGGACTTCGACTCGGCGATCGTCTCTTCCGTTCTCGCTTTCGCTAGAACGTGGATTGACCAACCTGATCTGGACATCATCATGCACCCTTCTCCTCTTAGCCCTCTTTGGTGGAATTTTTCCTAAAATATGCCGCTCAATTTCCTCGTTGGATATCGTGGCACTCTCGCCTCCGATATTCCACTCGTACCACGCAACTTCGCCTAAAGTCGGATTACCTTCCGCAATATTCGTGCGCAATAACCTATCGCGACGAACCTCGACAGAGCCACGCAAGCCAAAGCTTCTGGCCGCGAGGTCTTCATCGAGTTCGGACTCTCTCAACCGGCCAATTCGAAATTTAATTGCGTGAAATTCACGTGAACTATGCATCAGCCGTTGTATCACGGCGGCATGCGTTTCTTTATTTTCTGCTCTACTTATTTTACTTCCCTACTCTAACCCATACTCTCAACACACGCACACTTCCGATTTTTCCTCCTCTCCACTCCAGCGATCACGAAATTCCCCACCAGGGATGCCAATTGCGACGCTGTGCCTCCCAGTACAGGTGCGCAACACCTAACGCCTCGTACGCGTCAGGATTATATTTATTGCACATGTATTTTACTTATACAAATTTTACCCAGCCCTTTCCTTACAACGTGGTGGCCGTAGCCGCCCACGCACAATAGCCACGCAGGGCTTAACGTTGATCTCTGGCTCACCTACGGTTCGCGCCAGCGGTCCCGTCACAGCAACTCGCGCCCGAGAACACACGGGCCTCGCTGGAACCGATCGTCGTTTCTTCGCGACGGTTGAGGTTGCCACGCAAACAACGACATGTGATTTGCGCGGCTGCGACGCACAAAGTCGCAATTAAAATATTAAATATAAAACTTTTTTATATTGACATCAAATCATGGAAATGCTTATAACTCGAGTTTACGGCCCAAAATCGATTTTTTACAGCTAAAAACCAATTATTTGCTATAAAACATTACGGATTTACGCTGTACATGAAAATGTTAAATGTAAAAGTTGTAAACATTTTCAAAATACAACTTGTGGCAAACATTTTTTTCAACACTTTTTGACATACACAACCCTAAAACCTTTTTTGATATATCCTAATATCAGCAAGCTGCAGGTAAAGGTAGAAGAACTTTTATCAAGGAGTCTTACAAATCCGCAGCCGAACTGCAGTAACAACAGCGGTACACTTCATAAATGCAACCTCGACGAACTGGCCAACCTTTGCAGGGAAATATCGGTCATCAAGAGATAGGTGTATACCAACAACGATAAGGTTGTTGTGATCACGGGGCCCCTATATAAAGAGGAACCCTTACTGCGACTGTTGGCTTATGCCGTGCTCTCTGCCCTGGATCCTTCGGTTCTTCAGCAAGATGTTGTGAGGGTGAGATTCATGCCCGCATGCACCATCGTTGCTGCGATGGCCAAGAAATAAAAGTTCCACACAGAGGAGCTAGATGCGGATCTGCTGGAGGAAGCGCGAGCCCTATACTCCCAAGGGCTAATCAACATCAACCCGCTCCTTCCTTCAGAGGCGCCGAAGCTAAGGGTCAGGGGCAGGCTGGAGGTCAAGAAGAGGGAGGGATGCCGGTCCAATGTGAGGAATCGCAGATTCTAGATCCATCTCATCAAAAGTAATCGTGCCATCGCCATCGACACCGAGGAGCAGCTAGAGAGTTTTTTATCCCGGACACCACCAGCAACAACAACAACTAAATTACACATACCTCATGCCACCCAAACCACCATCATCAACTTCATCCACCGCAAAAGCTTTACATTCGAAGGTAACTCTGTCAGAAAGAAGAAGGGTTTATTATTTCAATGTGAACTCTCTCACGGGACACATTGAGATGAGAAGACTCTTTTTGTCTACTCGTCCCATAACATCCATAACACGCTCACTGCTACACTAATATCATCGTTTAACGGCATCTGGATGGGTAGGCCAGGCTACCCGGAGTATATTTTCTTCGAGATTACTGCGAAGGGAGTCCCACCTATTTTTGTGGGAATTGTGTATCGACACCACATGCACCCTTTATCCAAGGCAACAACTTCATGGACCCGCTTAACACGCATATGCACAATTACTCCACAAAAGTCATAATTTGTGATTTCAACGCAGATCAACTATCTTCCTCTGAAGATGCCAAATTCATCAAGGTCTTCATAGAGAAAAACTCTTTCAAATGAGTACCCTATGGTGCTATGCCCCACAAACAAGACTCTGACTCATGGCTCGATCTTTGTTTGATCAATGAGCAGGATTGCCTACTCTCACGCTGGAAGACTGAATCACCTTTCATAAACGGACATGACCTTACTACAGCCAAACTGGACTTACGGATCCCACGATAAGTACCCAGCACCTACACCTACGGAAACTATAAAGACATTAGTACTGAAAAACAAATAGACTACCTTAACACATGTGACTGGTCACTGTTCGAAATTTTATCACTTGACGCATGCATCAACATTTTTAACACTAACCGAACGAACGCCATCAACCAACTCGCCCCATTACGGAATGTCACACCAGGATCTACACGTCACTCGCGGCTTGTCGAGACCTCGTGACTGAGCGGGATGGACTCCATGATGTAAAGAAAACAAGGTTTGCTACCGCGCATCCTAATATATCAACCAAACATATTTCCATCCCAAATTCAGCCATATTTGATGTTTAACCAATCAAATTAAAGCGCAATTATTTGAATCACGAAATCACGCACGAATTCAAAATATTGTAGTAAGAAAGCAATCAATATTAATATTAAATAAATAATTTTCGGACGAATAAATTGTTTTATTTTATTAACAACATTTTATTAACAATGACAATTGTAATGTTTTCTTTTCAAACGACACTGTGACTAGTTTTGCGAATAAAATTTAATGGCTTTTGCAGATCTTTCTGCAATTCTAATTTTACAGTAGCTATCTTTTCTAATTTTATTTAATTCTCTCAGTCTAATGTAAGTGCGGGTTCTTACAAGACACTCAAGAGCTTCATCTGGAATATGGAATTGATTTTTTTTTCTTTTTACTAAGCTGGCTACTTTAACAAAAATTATGTTTGTATCCGACAATGAGTCTTCATCAAAAGAATTAAAAATTTTTTCTAAAATCCGTGCACTTGAAAGCAATTCGTCTAAAGGATAAATAAGTGAGCTTCTTGATATATGACATATCCAGTGTGTGGGATCTGTGTTAGGAATTTCTCTAGTAGGTGTACCGAGCATTGGATACTTTGACCTAAATCTGTAGGCTACATATCCAGCTACATAAATTAAAGCTTCATCTGTGATAATAGTACGAATTAATTCATTCTCAGGCATCTCATAGACATAAGCTGTATGACAGAATAAAAAATGAATATGCGTGTAAAAAAATCAAAACTTTATTTCAAATTTTATTTTAAACAAATATATGCAATTGTATATATGTACAGATATATGCATACGTATAATATACATATATTAGTAACCCTGTAAGGAATTACGAAAAAAATTATTTTATGCAATTTGCCTATCGTACAATTGATTGTTAGTGATCACATCTTATCTATGCAGAAGTTACACTTTCTTTAAAAAGTTAATGTGTATAATAAACTATATATTCATTCGACACATGGGCATATAAAAAATATGTATGTCTATATTAAAAAAAATCAACATAAGTGTCGTTGTGTAAAATAAAATATCTAAACATTGCTGTTCAGCATTGTGTTGCAAACGTAGTTTCTTGTTTAGTTTAAGTATATCTTTTTTCATTATTTTATGTTCCAACTCCAATGTACTGCATTTATTTTGCAACTCTTCGTTTTTATTTTTAAATTCTTCATTTTGCTCTTTCAAATCGTTGTTTTCTATTTTTAAAAAGTCACACACTAGTTTTAATCCATTATTGCCTGCTTGAAGGTTTAACTTTTCTTCCTGTAAGCGTATCACTTCACAATTATGTGTTTGCCTAAAAAATGATTGATATTTAATTTACAATGACTATTAATATTAGTGCAGCAAGTTCAACTCACTCATGCGTATCTAACTCTATCGAGGACTGCTCCATTAGTTCTTGTCCTTCTAAAGTAACTCTCCCAAAGTGTCATATACTTGTCCAATATTATCTTCAACACAATGGCTGCAATAAATAAAATATTTGTATACGTGCACATTAACAAGATATTTAAATTATGTAATGATATATAGCATTGATTAAAAATAATATATGTACAGTGCACATATAATAGCTCACCCAACATTTTCTTTGTCAGTAACATAGTCAGCTAATAGATTATCAACACATTCAAAATGAATTATTGACTTCTTCAACGGAGAAGTTCTCATTGTTTTGTTGAAATTCTTGTTGAAGTACTTGCAGTTGTTTTCTTTTCCGTCCACATCTAAAATATTTTTACAAGAACTATAATATTGTTACATCAGATATATTTTACTTTAAATAATGTGTATTATTTTACCTTATACTGTCATCTTTGATGTGTAAATTTAGAGTTGGACAGCCGAATAATGTTTGTATCTCCTGGTACTATTAGATGCTCTGGCTTCCGCTCAAAACAATCTTCAGTAACGTGTATGGAACAAATACGAGCTGTTTCAAATATTCACTTATTATTAAATTGCTTATAAAGAAAATTTCTATAAATCCTTATGAGAAGTAATTTGTTACCATTTTTGAGGTTAAGATTTTCATTCTCACAAGCTTTTATTGAAATATCAGCAATTCTGGCATCGACAGGAGATCTGAAGAATTTAATACCTCTGCTCGCCGTATTCCCATTTCAATTTCGACAAAATTTTACTGAACAGGATGGCATTTTGTCAATATTGCTTTTACTATACAGTACAATATTCTACTTCTGCTAAGCGATACTCAAACGAAAACATTACGCCGCCATATTACAATATGGCCGAAAGTGGAATGCGCAGAGCGACTAAAAAACGCGTTCACCTTGGGAGCACACCTTGTTTTCTTTACATCATGATGGACTCTGTGAGAGATTTCGCAGAATACGTCATCCTCGAGATCAGTATTTTTACGGACTAGCAGTAGATGAAGCTCATAAACAGGTCGAGGAAGCCAGACTGAACTACTATTACTCACGGCTATTAACCTTAACAGACCTCAGAGAGATCTGGAGAGAACTCGAAAAATTCGAAATCACCACCTCCAAGAAAACCCCTCCATCTCGCTTCTCCGCAAACGACCTTAACAGATTTAGTGGGATAACACGTTTGCAACGTCGCATATTTTATCTAAACAAAACCTCAGCACATCAAAGGAAGGCAAGCGGAACGAGGATAAAATCTGAAACCAAAAATCTTAAACCGAGCTACATGATACTCCCCAAAGGTAATAATTCTTACAAACACCTGGGCACATCGGAGGAAGACGAGCAAATCAAGTAATAAAACAAAAACCAGAGTGCTTAAACCCAACTACACCACGCTGTCTGAGAGTAATAATTTATTTTAACAACACCTTGGCTCAACGAAGAAAGTCGAGCAAAGCGAGAAATCCATAAAATACTAAACTGCACAAAAACAACTAACATGTGCTTTTCAAACTTAATAATTAATGCAAACAACATCCCGGCAAATCGGAGGAAGGCGACTGAAGCGAGGATAAAAACAGAAAACAAAACTCTTCAACCCAACTACACCACGCTTCTACACCACGCTGGGGATAAATCAAAAACTGAAATGCACAAAACCAACTACCCTTTGCTCTAAAAGCTCAATAATTTATTTAAAATAATTTCTTGGCACATCGGAAGAAGGCAAATGAGGCATTAAATTTCCTTTAAGGAGCATATGGTAGCTGGGTTTGAGCGCGTTGGTTTCAGATTTTATCCTAGCTTTGCTCGAGTTTTTTTGATGTGCCGAGGTGTTGTTTAAATAAATTAATACTCTCGGGGAGCCTGGTGTAGCTGGGTTTGAGCGCATTGATTTCAGCTTCGATCAATGCTCTGCTTGGCTTCTTCTGATGTGCGAAAGTGTTTTTAAGTACATTATTACTGTCGGAGAGCGTAGTGCAGTTGAGTTTGAGCACTTTGGTCTTTGGTTCATTACTTGCTTCGTTCGTAAATTATTACCTTTGGGAAACATGTAGTAGCTGGTTATAAGCGCTTTGATTTCAGATTTTATCCCCGCTCTGCTGGCTTTCCTTCGATGTGCCAAGGTATTGTTTAAAAACATAATTACTTTCAGCATGAGGTAGCTGGGTTTAAGTGCTTTGATTACTGGTTTACTACTTGCTTCGCTCGCCTTTCTTCGATGTGCCAAGGTATTGTTTAAATAAATTATTACTCTCAGGTAGCGTGGTGTAGTTCGGTCTAAGCGCTTTGGTTTTTGGTTTATTGCTTGCTTTACTCGCTTTTCTCAGATATACCAAGGTAACGTTTAAATAAATTATTAGCTTTGGGGAGCCTAGGGTAATTGTGTTTAAGAGCTTTAGTTTGAGATATGACCCTTGCTCTGCTCGACTTTCTTCGATGTGCCGAGGTATTGTTTAAATAAATTATTACTTTTGGGGAGCGTGGTGCAGTTGGGTTTAAGCCCTTTGTTTCCAGATTTTATCCTCGCTCTGCTCGCGATAATTCAATGCGCCGAGGTATTGTTTAAATAAATAATTACCTTTGGGGAGCATGAGTTACTTTGCTTGAAGCGCTTTGATTGCTGGTTTACTACTAGCTTCGCTCGCCCTTCTTCGGTATGCCGAGGTCATGTTTAAAAAAGTAATTACTCTCAGGGAGCATGGAGTAGCTGCGTTTAAGAGCTACGGTTTCAGATTTTATTCTTGCTCCTTTTGCCTTCCTTTGATGGACTGAGGTATTGTTTAAATAAATAATTACTTTTGAGGAGCATGAGATAGTTGGGTATAAGTGCTTTGGTTACTGGTTTACTATTTGTTTCGCTCGCTCTTCTTTGATGTGCCAAGGTATTGTTTGAAAGAATTATTTCCTTTGGGAAGCATGTGGTACCTGGGTTTAAGCGCCTTGGTTTCAGATTTCATCCTCAGTAGGTAAGCTACTGTAGGTATAGTGTACCGTTACTAGCGCATACCGTTACGAGCGCACCCCTTCATGAGCGTACCCCGTTACGAGCGCACACCGAAGCTTTCATCGGTAAGAGAGCGGTGAGAGAGCTGTATGCGTGTGGATGCTGCTGGTAACTTTAGCGGCTTAACATTTTAATGATGACATCTAGATGCTGGCAGCGAGATTGTAAGAGAGTAGTGGTAAGAGAGTGGTGAGGAGCGTTGATGTCATCAACGTTGGCGTTGTCGACCGCGAGATTCCCGATCGATATATGTTGCGTTTCGATACTGGCGGTGACGTCAACGTCCTGATGTTGTCTTCTACTGTTGATATGAGATTGGGGAGAAAGCAGTAATGAGCGATGACATCATCAACGCTAGCGTTGAGAAGCCGACCGCTAGATTTTGATCGATGCCGAGATGCTGGCCGCGAGATCCCTGATCGATATTTTACCTTCTGCTTACTACTTTACCGATCCAATGCTCGAATGAGAGTCAATTTAAACACATGATAGCCTATAGCCCTATGACTATGGGTCAGTCAGTGTTGGAGCTCCTTAGAAGAAGTTCTTATATTTCATTCAACCCTTTTCAACGTTCTTTATTTACGTAATGAATAACCCGTAAGTAATTTAATTTATTATAAAAAACAGATTTTCACGTAAGCACTTATATTTATTTTTCGTTTTTAACAGAATAATAATACCACTAATGCCCTTATGTGAGAAAAGACGTTTCTTCTTAAATCTTAGCGAAGAGTTTTTTGATGGCAACGAGCATTTTTATGCTGCCATGCTTGACGATTAAGGTAGCTCATCATCTTTCATGCAGATGGGAATAGAGCTTTATAGCGATGCTAACAATTTCCTAAATGAAATCGATGTACCTCTATTAATCTAAAGACAGATTTTTAATGGAACTCTGAATCGAGGTATGTGTTTTTTAGATTAATTTCAACGAAAATTTTAATATGCTTTTAGTTTTTAAAAATTGATTTTACTTTCATAGGCACATCAAAGTTCAAATAATTTTTGCATTAATCTATGCATGGAGGATGACAACAATAGATCGTTATTTATGATGCAAGGATGCCATCTCAAAAAAATATTTTTTCAAGTGAAGTACAAAAGGAGGCAACACGCTACCAACAACTTTTTGCATTTCGTACCGTGCGTGACTGTATTCACTATAATTTAAATAAGGTAGCGTTGATACTTCTACATCATATAATAAGCGAATTAGAAGATTAAATAAATTTTTTATTCGTAATATAAATTTAATCTTATACTCTATACACTTACACCTAATCACATACACGTAATGAATATAGAAAGATACACTCACACATACCATTCGTCAAAGGAATCGTGTTACAAATTTTTTTTTTTTGCTAACACATTGAATCATAGTAGGCTCAGTTGACAAGCATGGGCGCACATTCATTAACAAAGCAGTTCATAAAGATTTAGACCCATATCTTTAGTAGATGTTTTCTTACATATTTTATTCATTTTTTGAAAAATTAGGTATGAGGAGCCTGTTTCAACGATGAACTGTAACTTGGCTTCTACTAAAGGTACAAGTCTGAAACTTTGTACATAGCTTTGTTGTGTGATAAACAGTGAGTGAAACTATTGAAACTCATGCTTGTTTTATTTTCATATAATAAACATTAAATACAATTATCCATTGTTAACTATATTTATTTGTATTAATTTAATGTATACTATATGTTTATAATAATAATCCGTATTAAAGTGCTTTAGTCTAAATATATAGATAAATAAAAGCTATTTTGATAGTAAGTAAATTTGTTACTTAATTTGAAAATATATATCACAATCAGAAAAATTAGTTTTTTCATAAAATAAGAATATAGTAACTAGCTTTGGTTAAATTAGAAGCATCCGCACCGGTAGGTGACGTAACAACGTATCACATTCGGTTTAAGTTTGATACTTGATTTCAGGATGAAAAAAGACCCCAAACGCTTTGTTGTAAATGTAGGAATCACTGATTTAAAGTTTAAATCAGACATTGAGCTCTCTGTCCATCTCTGTCGGTACATGTAGAAAACATAATCTACTGATATATACTAGGGATACATAGATTTTATATATTATCCACTCCATCAATACCCGTTGTCAAATTTAGTTTCCGTTCAAGTACCCAAGTCTTCAGTGCGTATGAGCTTTCAGCTGCACAAACCGGTTTCTCGTACAATCTATGATTGTAGCATGTTGTATAACTCTTCTTTCGCATCCTTTTCAAAGATAGACATCCAATTTCGCTAAGATCAAAGACATGAGGTACTATTTTCTCCAACCATCTTTTTTCTCTAGACCTTTAACAAGGATGTTACGAGCTCCTCGTAGAAGATTACGAAGGGAACGCTCTAGATCCTCGTAAGGTATTTCTCCATTATTCCAGGATATTCCTAGATAGTTGTGCTCTAACCATCGATTCTCGGGTTTTCTCCATCTGGGTAGGATTCCTCCTTTATATCACTCGCGAGATCTACACCCAACCAATCAGAGGCATGGCTTTCCCCCCCACTCAGCTCTCACCCAATCAGCGCTATAACTTCTCCCTCTACTAATCTATGAACCATTTAGCTTTCTTGCTGCACTACTACGTTATGGTGGGGAAACCTCTACTTGGGGATGAGTTGATGCTTAAAAAAATCATAATTGTTCATCGACTCGTCGAGTAAGAAGCTACAGTGAAAAGTAAAAAAAAGTGACAAGTTATAAAAAGGGTTGTGTAAAAGTGCCAAGTGATCATCGAACGAAAGTGTATTACGAACTTCTGAGCTGTTGAACTACAATCAGGTGGACACCGAATCGTTAAAGGAAGTGTGTAAAAGTGATACTGCCAGACGTCAAATCGATGCTGAAGGACGTTGAATCGCTGCTGGACAACGTAAAAAGTGATAAGTGAAAATAGTGCAACGTTTCAACAAAACTGTTAAACGACGAATTTCTGTTCAACAAACTGCTGAACATCACTGTCTCCATAAATAAGTAAATAAAAATGGATTTAACAAACGAATTTGTAGACATAGTGAAAGAGTTGTGGCGCATTGTAAAATATGCTTGTGATGGAGACTTAAACTCTAACGACATGCAAAGATCGATTGACTTAACCTCTAAAGCTATTAGTGAAGTGGAAGAATTGATAGAGTCACCAGCCTTAGACATTCATAAGAAAAAGACATGTCAAACTTCGTGTGGTCAACTTTATAGTACTCATCGATTACTCAACGACTGCTTACTAAGAGTTGGCATTGGTCTTGAAGAGGTTAGACCCAGTGTGACATGAGATGATGATAAATTAGCATTTAAAAATAACCTCAAAACTAGTGTTATAACAAACGTGAAACATTTAGACATAATCTCATACATGAAAGACGCATGTGTTCTTTTTATAACGAAAATTGATGAAGCATTATTAGTGCATAAGTCGATAAAAGTTGACTCAATTCTCGCTGCAGAGTACATAATTGTCAAAGAAGATAAAAAAATTGTGGAAGTTAAGTATTTTAATACAAAGTCTGCGCCAATCTATGAAAGCACAGACTTAAATGAGTGGTTTAATGCTAATGTCAAAAAGCCTATCGAACACGACATAGAAAAGTTCTAGGAACGAAACTCTGGTTGGACTTTAAGGAGCATTCTTAACTTAACGGTGAATATAAAAAAATTTAGTCCAATGAAAGTTGCTTCGTACATTGAGCTACCAAAGTCTATACAAAGAAAACAAGCATGTGTCAACGTTCGAAATTAAGACAATAAATGCTTCAAATGGGCAATTCTATCAGCTCTACATTCTGCTACAAAAGATGCGCAACGAGTTTAAAAGTATCAAGCTTATAGGAACGAGTTAAACTTTAAAGATATTGAATTCGCAGTGTCTGTAATATAAATACCCAAGTTTGAGAAGCAGAATGATGTCTCTATAATTCCCTTCACACTCAAGAAGAAGGGTAGTGTATTTGATGTCTCGCCATGTCATTTGACAGCTTTAAAGAAAGAGAAACATGTGAACCTGTTGCTCGTACAAGACATCTACATTGATGAGAATGAAGAGGAACAACAAGGAAATTTGAGGGTTCCACAATTTCATTATGTGTGGATTAAAGACTTATCTCGTTTAGTAAACTTACAATTATCAAAGGATTCGCATAAAAATATCTCTGTGATCGCTGTCTTCAGTATTTTCACGATGAGGGTAAATTGCAAATTCATGAAGTTGACTGTTCACAAGTAAATAAGTGCAAAGTTATACTACCTCAAGAGAAAGATAGTGTTTTGGTATTCAGAAACGTCAACAACAAAGAGAGAGAGAGTGCTAATAGTTGTATATGCAGACTTCGAATGCATACTCAAACCTGTTGATGATAATCGTGCCTACCAAGAGCATGAACCCTTTAGTGTTTGCTCCTATGTTCAGTACAGTCACGATGAAACCAATTGCAAGTACATGAGCTACAAAAGAGAAACAGAACAGGACGAAGACCCTGAGAAATGGTTAGTTTCACAACTCTACATACTAGCTGAAAAACTTACCATCAAACACGAGAATCCCTTACCAATGAAGAATGTGGACTAGAGATCGTTTGATTCTGCAACTACTTGTCACATCTGCGGTGGACTATTCAACGAGAAGGATGTCAAAGTTCGAGACCATTGTCACCTTACGGGAGTGTAAGTTATTTATTATTATTATGTTTATTCTTTATCTAATCATTATTTATTTTACAGGTATCGTAGAGCGGCTCACAAAAGCTGTAACCTTAATTATAATAACTCCACATGTGTACCAGTTTTCTTCCACAACTTGAGTGGATATGATTCGCACCTGTTCATAAAGGAGCTTGCCAATAGCTTCAAAGGTCGGGTCTCAATCATACCACAGAACAAGGAAAAGTACATCTCCTTCACCAAGCATATTGATGGAAGCGATATGAACTTCAAGTTCATCGACTCCTTCCGATTCATGCAATCTTCGCTTGGTAAACTCGCTTCTTACTTGGACAAGTTGGAAATAGCCGACAATGAGTTCAAGAAGGAGTTCACTGATATTCAAATTGAGTTGCTCAGAAGAAAGGGTGTGTTCCCGTACGATCACATCAAATCTTTTGACAACATGAACGAGACCTCGCTTTCAGACAAGGAGTGTTTCTACAGCAGCCTCTATGATAGTAGAATGTCAGACGAGGACTACAAGCATGCTCAGACGTCTGGAATGCTTTTAATATCAAAATTCTTGGCCAGTACTCAGACCTCTATCTAAAAACTGACGTACTTCTCCTCGCCAACGTGTTCGAAGACTTCAGATATCACAAGTGTCTCCATACCTATAAGCTAGATCCTACTCATTACTATACCACCCCTGGGTTTACATGGGATGCCATGTTAAAGTATACTGGCATCGAGCTCCAGCTGTTAACTGACGTAGACATGCTACTCTTTGTAGAGCGGGGCATTCGGGGTAGTATCAGTCAATGCTGCAATAGGTATGCTAAGGCCAACAACAGGTACATGGAATCTGGATACAATGAGGAAGCAGAGTCAAAGTACTTGATGTACTATGATGTCAACAATCTATACGGATCGTAAGTTCATACTACAATATTGATACTAATAATATACTAATAAATCCTATATGTCTAGGGCAATAACACAATCCCTGACTTCTTCGACGTTTAAGCGATGGTTGAACCCATACATTGACCTGAACAGCGAGATGAGGAAAATTTGCTAAGAATAAGTTCCAGAAGATGCTCTTCAAACTCTTCAACAATACAGTGTATGGTAAGACCATGGAGAATGAGCGCAAGAGAGTCGACGTGAAGCTGGTAAATAAGTGGGAAGGTAGTTACGGCTGTGAGGCATACATTGCTCAGCCCAACTTCCACAGCTGTGCGATTTTCGACGAGAATCGTGGCCGTCCAGCTGGTCAGCACCGAGATCTCTGTCCGCGAGCCCATCCACATTGGATTGACAGTGTTGGACTTGTCGAAGAGCCTTGTTTACCGCTTCCACTACGAGTACATGCAGAGGCGAGTAGGAGACAAGGCCAAGCTCCTGTACACAGACACAGACAGTCTCATCTACGAAATCAGTGACATTGACATATATGCTGTGATGAAGATTGACCTTCATGAGTTCGACACTTCCGATTATCCAGCTGATAATCAGTTTAATATCCCTCTGGTGAACAAGAAGAAAGTCGGAGTCATAAAGGATGAGTGCAATGGCAACATCATGACGGAGTTTGTTAGCCTCTGTAGCAAGATGTACTCGGTCAAGGTACAAGGCCAACAGCCTATCAAGAAGGCAAACGGTGTAAAGTCGACAGTCGTCAAGTCGACCACCGAGTTTGACTATATCCATTGTCTTCGAGATAAGGCAACGATCTCTTGACAACAAAAGAATATCCGCAGCCGTCTTTACGTCATCAGGACTGAAAAGGAGCAAAAGATCGCCTTGAGTGCACATGACGATAAGCGATACCTGATCCTCGGTCAGACGGATACTCTACCGTGGGGTCATCACGTGATCGATGGGTATCAGCTTATCGGAACGATGAGCCTCCTGCGAAGAGAGCCAGATTACATTAGGTAAGTTATACTGCTTATGAATAATAAGCCACGATATTAATTATAGTTTTTCGTTGCAGCCGCGACTTCTTCTCAAGTCTTTTTCTTTACAGGAACAGCCCATGCAAATTTGGAGAATACGTCGATGACTGTTAACATATATCTGATACTTTTATATTTTTAGCATAAGGTTGCATCTCTACCAAATCTACTAAATCAGCTTGCCAAGTTTCATCCAAGCCTCGAACATCAAACTTCCTAGGTGGATAGTTACGACGAGCAGGCTTATGAACTTCCTCAACTACTACTCTTTTATGCTCCATTTTTCAATATTTGCTCCTGTGTTGTTGTTGTTGGCACCTTGACGGTTAGCAAAGCATTGCCTTCAGCTATTTCTGTGATAGCCTCTTTTATAGGCTGAATTTCTTCATTGACTTCTTGGAATTTCTTATCAATATCATGTCTGTGGGCCTCTACAATTTCGTCTAAATTTTTGAGATCAGTTCTCAGACAAGTTGTAATATTTAATACTGTTTGAATTTCAGCTCGTACTATACGATATAATTTTGCTAAATTTACTGCTTCATTCATTTCATTAGGAGATGCTAGATTACATAATCTCTTATTATCCAAGTCGTGTTGACTATCAGTTGTGATTGTGAAACCAAAACCAGGAGGACCACGACTACCCTCACTCTTTTTCAAATTACGTCCGAACACATCGACATTCATTTTGATAATGATGCTTCTAAGTGAAAAAACTCAGTATATATACCCTCCTTCGCGAAGTTCTTCTATGATTGAGTGGATCTCATTCACATGACTAGGATTGCCAGCTGATTGTTCCACAATAAGTAAACGTAATCGATCAACAATTCGTTTGGATCGTCCCAGCATACATAATCCATTCGAGTATCTCTTCTAGCTATTTTATAACGAGGCAATCCTTGTCCACCTTCCTTTTGAGCGAACATAGGATTGATGATGTTGGTATATTTTTGCTATTGTGAACTCTAATTGGTTAAGTGCTCAAATACTGTTTTTATGTGCATTTGTTGCTTCCAGACTGCTTTGATAATTATGCGAATCACTCTGATTATAAATCTTGGGCTGTTTTGCAATGAGCAATTACATCAAACCTGACGTTTTTGTATATCTTCCATCTTTTACTTTAATGCTTTGGTCTCAAAACACTCGTGGTGAGTCACCTAACATCCATGTTGAACCTTCTTTTCAAACTCCATAAATTTTATCATTATCTAGCTGATTGTTTAACATAGTTATATACTCATTAGCCAGTTCTTTGTTATTTTGGTCGTGAATTAATTGTCTAGGAATTTTTGTCTCATTAGAATCATCATCTTCACTGGCTGCAGTTTCGAAATCAGATTCACGATAAGGTTCCAGAGTGTCATCATTGAAACTATCATTAGAACTTTCACTTTTGGCTATTTTATCCTTAAACTCTTTCTTTATTGCTATACTTCATTTAGATATTTCAGATTTTTCATCAGTTTTAACTAGCTTCTCAAGAGGATCAACAATGGGTTTAAAAGTTTATTCAATTGACTGATCAAACTTATCCTTTCCAAATTTAAACAAACTCTACTTACGATTTACAGCATTTTGTGGCCTTACATGCTGGTGAAGTATGTACTTTTGTCTGTAAATATCAGCCCTGTTGATGCTTTAACAGTCAAAGATAGACTAATGAATATCGACTATGTGTGTCTTAAATTTATAGCAATAGTGTAAAAATCCTTTCGATATCTGACATTGTTGATAGCGCTATCCTTGTCAATCAATAAGAATTCATGTTTGCCATCCATCCAACATTTTGCTTCGCTTGCCTTCCTCCGATGTGTCAAGGTGTTGTTTAAAAAAATTATTACCTTTCAAGAGCATATTGTAGCTGGGTTTTAGCGCTATGGTTTTAAATTTTATCTTGCTTTGCTCTCGCTTTGCTCGAGTTTCTTCGATGTGCCGAGGTGTTGTTTGAATAAATTATTACTCTCAGGTAGCATGGTGTAGTTGGGTTTAAGCGCTTCGCTTTTTGATTTATGCTCGCTTTGCTAGCTTTCCTCCGATGTGCCAAGGTGTCGATTAAATAAATTATTGAACTTGGGGAACATTAGGTAGCTGGGTTTAAGCGCTTTGGATTTTTTTTATACTCGCTTCGCGCGCCTTCCTTCGACGTGCCGAGGTGTTGTTTAAATAAATAGTTTCTCTCGGGGAGCATGGGGTAGCTGGGTTTAAGCGCTTTGTTTTTATTAATACTCTCTTCGATAGCATTCCTCCAATGTGCCGAGGTGTTGTTTAAATAAATTATTGATCTCGGAGAGCATGGGGTAGCTGGGTTTAAGCGCTTTGGTTTCAGATTTAATTATCGCTCTGCTCGCGTACCTTCGATGTGCTAAGGTATTGTAGAAATAAATAATTACTCTCGGGGAGCATGTGTTAGCAGGCTTTAAGCGCGTTGGTTTCCGATTTAATCCTCGCTCTGATCGACTATTTTCGAGTACCGAGGTGTTGTTTAAAAGAATTATTACCTTTCGGGCGGATAGGGTAGCTGGGTTTAAGCGCTGTGTTTTCAGATTTTATTCTCGCTCTGCACGCGTTCCTGCGATGTGTCGAGGCGTTGTTTCAATGAATTATTACCTTTCGGGAGCATAAGGTAGCTGCGTTTAAGAGCCTAGGGTTCAGATATTATTCTTGCTCTGCTCGCCTTACTTTGATGGGCCGAGGTATTGTTTAAATAAATTATTACCTTCGGAAAGCGGGGTGTAGTCGGGTTTGAGCGCTATGGTTTCAGATTTTATCCTTGCTCCACTCGTCTTTCTTCGTTGTGCAGAGGTATTGTTTAAACAAATTATCACCTTTGGGGAGCATGTAGTTGCCGGGTTTAAGAGCTTTAGTTTCAGGTTTCATCCTCGCTTTGCTCGCCTTTCTTCGTTGTGCTGACGTGTTGTTTGAAAGAATTATTGTCTTTGGGGAGCATGTGATAGCTGGGTTTAAGCGCTTTGGCTTTAAATTTTCGACTTGTTTCGCTCGCCTTTCTTCGATGTGCTGACGTGTTGTTTGAAAGAATTATTATCTTTGGGGAGCATGTGATAGCTTGGTTTAGGTGCTTATGTTTTAGCTTTTCTCTTCGCTTCGCTTTCCTTCCTCCGATGTGTTGAGTTGTTGTTTAAAATTATTATTACTTTTGGAGTGCAAGAAGTAGCTGGGTTTAAGAGCTCTGGTTTCAGATTTTATTCTTGCTCCGTTCGTCTTCCTTTGATGAACCGAAGTGTTGTTTGAATAAATTATTACTCTCAGGTAGCGTGGTGTAGTTGGGTCTTAGCGCTTTGGTTTTTGGTTAATTACTTGCTTTGCTCACCATTCTTTGATGTACTGAAAGGTTTTTAAGTACATTATTACTCTCAGAGAGCACGGGGTAGTTTGGTTTGTGCATTCAAGTTTTTGATTTTATACTTGCTTTGCTCACCTTTCTTCGATGTGCCAACATATAGTTTAAATAATTTATTGAGCTTGGAGAGCGTAGGCTACATGGGTTTATTCATTTCGGTTATAGATTTATTTATTCCCTTCTTATGCTTGCCTCGAGTTCTTCGAAGTTAAGTCTAAAGCTTGCTGCATTATGTTGCAAAATTGATATAAGATTTATCATCGGTGACTTCGATATCCTTGTTTGTACGCAAGATTTTAGTTTTAAAAAATAGAGAACTGAATCTTGTAATGGTTTTCGTATGAAGTTGTTATATGTATTATTTTACAAATGTAATTACAGTACATTTGTAATCAGAGATCTTAATATCCGCTGTTAGTACATAGCTTTTTTATGAATCTCAAGTTGTGCATCAACAAATTTGTTTAAAAAAATTATTTAGCAAAGCTGATATCAGCTTTTGTAGCCAGCGACCCCAAAAAACTTCTTATAGTATATAGTTTTTTCGTTAACCTCCAATTATGCAGCAATTTGCATTAACGAAATTGTTTAAACAAATTAATTTGCAATTCTTAGTTCAGATTCGTCATCAGCAACCGCAAAAACCTCTTATAGTGCATAGGTTTATCTCAAAACTCAAATTATGCAGTAATTTGCATAAACAAAGTTGTTTAAACAAATTATTTTGTAAATCTGATATCAGATTTGTAATCAGTGTCCCGAAAAATCTCTTATATTTTATAGGTTAGTGTATAAATAAAATATTTTACAATTCCAGTGCATAGTGTAAAAGGGGCTTTATCGTTTTATTAGATTAATACTGTTGTTTAAATGTTTAGATTATTCTAATTATGTCAACATAATTCATACTTTCCATATAGTTTATTATTTAACCGTTTCCATCTGCCGCTAATGCTGAAATTGATATTTTTTACGATTTCAATAATGCGATAAGTGTTCAATAAATGTTTATAACTGTTATTAAAGTTGAAAAATCGTTTTTTTACAGTAACTGTTATTCTTTTAGTACCTAATTAGTTGCTCCATATTCAAAATTTAATTACAGAAATTTATTTTTTAGATTTTAAAACTATACTGTGCCTTGTTTATTATACATGTTTTATATGTTTACTATACGTATAGTATACGTATAGTATACTTACGCAAGGTGGATTCTCGGTCGATTCACGACGGTCCGTTCTCTGAGACGTCTGCTATCTGCCTAAGGTTTATGACTGCTACGTGCCTATATCGCAAACACCGACTACAATATCAGATTTATTTCCTTCTATCACTGGTGGCAGCCCGGATGTTTCAGCTATGGCTGTAATATGCGCTGCACTTTGTTTCAAAACAAATCACCCTTTTTAACGAATTTTCTGCTCTGCGATCCTTCTTGTTTGTTGAAATCACTCCTAAGAAGGGCCTGATATTTTCATATCAGCCCTAAACCGTCTACAAAACGCCTCTGTATACTAGCACAGTCATTAGCCTCTCAAAATGCATGTCATCGAGAGAGACAGCTTACTCCGTATCGCAGAAATGTCCAGTGCTACAAACGAAGTTCGCGATACGATCCTGCGCGTAGCCAACGCACTCAAGGGTCGTCACCTGCTTGTGCAGAAAAAGTGCACTTACTAGTGCTACGTGCACGTTTATCGCATCTGCGAGGAGAGGCTGAGACGTGAGCTGCGCTTCTTGCTGGCGCATTGCGCGTACTGCAGGGTCGCCGGTTTTTATCACAAAAACTTCAGATATTCTAGTGTTGTGATAAAAATTGTAATAAAATTCCTGTTATAACGCGGTGCACGCGTTGTGTAATGCCTGAGGCATGTCATCGAGGAACATGGTAAGTGTTTACAGCGTACCCTAGAATCAGTT
Source organism: Trichomalopsis sarcophagae (assembly GCA_024372645.1). NCBI lineage: Eukaryota > Metazoa > Arthropoda > Insecta > Hymenoptera > Pteromalidae > Trichomalopsis > Trichomalopsis sarcophagae. Next base: position 333,020 of record QLSS01000104.1, read on the forward strand.
AAAAAAAAAACTAATTATAATAATATTTTTTTTTCTTCTCGTAGCTTGAATTACCCTGCAGGATAAGGCTAAAGAGAGCGACGGCGACGCAATGCTGTTTGTTGTGTCGTCACCTTCTTAACCACAGCGAGCCACTTCATCCAAAGAGGAGGATAAGGAGGAGAAGGAAGCAAAAGGAGATACAAGCTCCTATGGAAGAGCCCATGAATGATAATGCTGAGAGAGAGATAGAGAACAGCGATCACGGCGATGATTGGCTTGGAGTCTTCGAGCAGGGTAGCGAGCAAACTATGGAGGCTGCGATGATTCTGCTCTTATTCTGCTATGAGCAAGCTCCTAGGTTTGAAGGATGAAGCCTTGCTTTTTTGCAATCGACGACGATAATATCAGCAGCAACGAGAAAGAGGGTTTATCATCGCAGGCAATATCGTCTGACTCAGAGGACTTTTCAACAGTGCTGAGCCCTACATTATCGATGCTGCAGAAAGTCGGATTCTACGATGCGGATCACCCGATCATCGATGACAGCACGGCGAGCGGCATATCGCAGGTAGGTGGCGGTGGCAATGACGGCGGCGATAACTCGGGCGAAGAGGCACCGTCGCGGAATAATAGCATTCTAAGCGGTTCTGCTGCAGCTTCTGATTCGCATCAGGAGAAGAAGGAAGCTCATGACGAAGCGCGTTATCGTCGCTTCGGAATTATCGCGAATACGGTGCATCGCGTATGGAAGTTCCATACAAACGCTCGCCGTCTGACGCTACGAATTAAAACACCGATGCGTGGGACTAACATGCTCAGCTGGGTTGAGTTAGCAATACGCGTTATTTACGAGTATTTGCTAACTCTAATCATAAGAGGAAGCGATCGCGTCGGTGTTTCAAGTTCGAGCGAATATTTTGCAAACGGGTCGGCTGGGCTCTCATATCGTCTCGCTAGCGCGCTGCTGGCGACGATTTATGGTTTGTGAAGATTTGATAGGCAGCGATGAAATACCATTTTTTGACGGACGCAGCGATGCCTGCACAACTGTGATTATTTTGCTCTACTTCGAGCTTTATTACGACGTGATCATCAATATTATTGGAGCTATGAAGGCAAACTTTTTCTGTACTTTTTGCAATCGCGGCTACAGTAATGTCGAGGATCACAACTATTACAACTGTAGGCAGCTGTGTTCGCGCTGCTTCGTCTCGCCACCCTGTAGCGAGAACAAATCTTTGCAAAAATACGCATCGCGCAATCGCAATTTTTTCGGCGATGTATGTTTTCGCTACCATTCGGTTGCGAGATCATACAAAGCGAAACACAAGCGGTTGTGCAATGTGCTGCAGATTTTTCGTACCTTCTGCAAAAGTGTGAACCGGCAGCGCGGTAAGCACGAGTGTGGCAAAAATTGGTGTCGACATTGCAAGTCGAGACACGGCTATAACACTGTTTTATACAGTCCAAGAAAATGATGCTGCAGCGAAAAAGGATCTTTATGTTTTCTAAGATCTGGAAACGAATCAAGAAGCATTGTATCAAGGCGATGAAAGCATAAAGATGCACATACCAAATGTCTGCGTTGCACAGCAAGACTGCACGGAGTGCATAAGTTCTGACGACATTTCAGAATGGTGTCCCTCGTGCGGTGTGCGCGAGCATGTATTTACCGAAGATCTCGTTAGTCAGCTGCTACAGCTTGTACAATTTGAGAATTTTTATTTTGTATTAGTTTTTAAGTAATATAAATAGATCTACGTTATGTTTTAATATATTTATTATGAAAAATATATTAAAATTTTTCTTGTAATTATAACATCCTTCTCTCTCTCTTTCTCTTGCCCTTGAAGCCGCTGAAGGAGATAGCGGTACTGATTAACCGTGCAATAGTGGTGGAAGGAGATGTGGCTGCTTTGAGGGCGGTTGAGCAGAAGTAGATTAAAACTAAGCTTGAACACTGTACACTGAGACTATTAAGCAGCTCCGTGAAACTAACACGAGAATCCAGGCGCAATTGGATGGCGTTGTAACAGAGAGAGACATTATCTCTGATACGAGCCCTGGAGAAGTCAGGTTGCCGCTCTCAGTCTCACTATCTAGAACGCTCTTGCACTCGCTCATCTCTGCTAAAATCAAGATTCGGAAGCTACATACTACGCAGCTGTCTAGCGAATTGCGGCAAAAGGCCCACGTTGAACTACAGCTTCCGGATTCGTTCATCAACTTCAATGAATGGTTGCCGTTTGATGTCCTTCAGCTCCGCACAACTGTAAGGGAAGCTGCAAGAGAGCATGGCTGTACCACGTTTGTGAGGGATGGTCGAATATACATCAAGCTAAAGAAAGAGGATCGTGCTGTGAAGATTGCGTCAGATGAAGATCTAAAGAATTTTTTAAGCTCCATCACAGCCAACTAAAGTACACACACCTTATTCAACGTAGATCATCATCATTTGAATCGTCCACAACATCTTCAATCACTCCTAAGGTAACTCTGTATGAGGGTCTAAGGGTCTGCCATTTCAATGCGAACTCTCTTACGGGTCACATTGAGATGGTCAGGCTCTTCTTGTCCACTTGTCCCCTCCTTCACGTAATAGCTGTGACGGAAACCTGGCTTAACGAGAAGATAACTTCTATCCCTTCACTGGAAAACTATACGCTCTACAGACGTGACAGAGACAAGAACGGGAGAGGTGTGGCCCTCTACATCCATCACTCACTGACTACAAACGTATTATCATCCTCTGATGGTGCTTGGTCGGGCAAGCCAGGCAAACCGGAGTACCTTTTCTGTGAGGTCTCCGCACAGGGAGTTTCACCCATCTTTGTGGGAGTCGTGTATCGTCCACCACATGCCCCTTTAATTTAGGATAATAACTTTATTGAACAGCTAACTACTTTTATGCACAACTATTCCACAAAGGTCATTATGGGTGATTTCAACGCTGACCAACTCTCCTCATCCGAAGATGCCAAGTTCAACAAGGACTATATTGAGGAAAACTCCATATTGTCCATGACTCCAAAGTAACGTGTAAAAAGAACGTTACACAACTATGCAAACGTGCTCACTCATTAATGCATAGGCTTTACTTATTCAGGAAAAGTACCAATCTCAGGTTGCGTAAACATATCGTGCAAGCACTCTTATTTCCAATTATCGACTACTGCTCATTGGTATGCTGTGACCTGACCCAAGAACTTAAAACTCCAGAGACTCGTAAACACGGGAATTCAATACATCTATGGTGTAAGGAGGGACGAGCACATCTCACCTTACAGGGGTCAACTGCAATGACTTACAGCTGCTGGACGTAGAAAGTACTTTGCAGCCCGTTTTCTACGAAAACTATTTAACACAGCTGTGCCTTCTTACATCTTGACCTTTTTTGACTTTCACGTCGCGCACAGGCCTGTGAGGGGGGAGGTGATGCTTCTGTACATCCCGATTTTCAAGACGGAGACGCTGAGAGGTTCATTCCATATAATCGCCTCATACCTCTGGAACTCGCTACCATTACGCCTTCGCAACGCTAAATCCATGTCACACTTTAAACATTTAGCTAAAGAATATTGTTTTGCACTTAACTCATAATCATCTCACAATCACTCTCTCTCTCTCTCTCTCTATATATATATATATATATATATATAGCTTGTTTTACTTTATACTCTTATTTTGAATTGTACAACACAATGTACAGAAATAAATCTTATTTAATCTAATTTCTCTCTCTTTCTCTCTCTTTCTTTCTCTCTCTCTCTCTCTCTCTCTCTCTCTCTCTCCTTCCCCACTTATTATCGCATGCTCATAGGCGAGCCGTACATGCACGCGTATAGATGGCTTGTCGGCAAATAATATTCGTGGCCGTTAATATACGCTTATAAGCGGCCTGCGTGAGTACACGCGTATACGCAGCCCGCATGAGTACACACGTATACGCAGCCCGCGTGTGCGATCGCTGCCGCCGCCGCCCACTGCGGTAGAGAAATAATATTAATAAAAAGCTCTTTTCGAGAAGAGATCACTTTAGTCGTAAAGATGGATACGCGTTGGAAGCATCCTTTTACAGCGTGCATAGCAAGGCCCACAGGATCTGAAAAAAGAGATGTGCGGTGCTTTCTTCGACAAGGTTCTGCTCTACTATATCGAGTGGCAAAAGCCGTACCGCAGCGAAATTAAAGTGGGCGAAAGTGCTGCTGTACCTATCGAGTTTTGAGAGGGACTTCCGCAGTAAATCAATTACTCCGTGGATACGAGGCTGAAATTCGGTAAAAAGTAAAAATACAAACTGGGTGTGCAGACCTCTATCGATAGGCAGTAGACATGAAGCTATGGTGCTAACAACATCGAAGAAACAGGCTGGCTGTTGTATACCCGTGGGTGTAGTGGACACCAATCATTTCAACAGAAAACAAGTTGCTGTACTCAACGCTCTGGACGGCCAACAACGTACAGCTCTTTTACGCTCAGCCGACAAGAGATTCGTGCGTTGCATATGCGAGTGCGCTTTGAGTATCTTGCGAGGTGGAATCAAAATCAAAGACTAGCATTAGTGCTGAGAAAATTGACGATTTGCAATAATAAGAAATCTGTCAGCGATTAGCAGAAAAAGAAACAAGTTCTCGTACAGCACGGTGGTGTTTTTTCGCTGCTTCTACTCGTACCTATTATCGGAGCTCTTGTCTCGAAGTTATTCAATTTAAAGTCAGCAGCAGCAGCGGAAGACTACAATGGATCGTGCGATATGTTTTCGCGCGTGCAAAACGTTCAGCCAGCAGTAGCAGCACCCCCAGTAGTGAACGAGTCGTGTGAAAACTCTGTTCAAATGTGCGGCGACAATCTTTCGAGATTCGATTCCGAGATGCACACAATTCTACATTCGAATAAATTTACAGACGAGCTTGAAAAATGTCAAAACTATTTACAAGTACTGCGGCGATATGTTTTTTGAGAAAATTGCGAAAAGATGGCGTCAGGTGTAATAAATAAATGTAAGCTTAGATCTTATACATTAGTAATAGATATTAAAGGCTTCCGGGATATAAATGAAAAATTTATTCCCAAGGAATTCAGAGTTTTATCTCTTTAAAGCCGTATAGTTGGTCATTGGATCAACCGCGCGCCATGCAGTTCTACAGAATTACTCACGGATATGCGGCAGACAAATCATTACTGCACTCTTAATGTACACGGTCTAGAGTGGCACGACGGAGATATCTCCTTCTAGAATCTGCGTCGTAATCTGTGCAACTTGTTGAAAAACGCGCGCCGTTTCTACGTGGGTGGCCGAGCAAGGGCCACGTTTTTGGAAAAAATAGTGGCACGAGGATTTATCAATTTAGAAGATTTCAGTGTGCCTTCGTTTGACGAACTAGCGCAGCAATTCCCTAACGTCTTGCTGTGCACCAGTTGAGTATCAAGAAATTCGAGAACAAGAAAAATTTTCGTGCACTGCGTTGAGCCTATCAAATCAGAAGGTGGATACACTCAATCGTTGCCAGTCCTCTTCGAAGCAACCCGTACGACATAAATAGCCAAATTACGTACCAAGCCATATTAGATTACGATCAGCTGCAGATGGAGAGATATTACTATCCCAAAAGATTTCGTGCTAGCGACATTGTGGACGAAATTAAAAAAGAAGCTGCCAAGAAAAAAAACGGTGCGGTAGAAGAAGAGTACGTAGATGCACCATCAACATGAATAAGCGTCAAATAATCACAGCTATTAGAGGATTAAAAGCCGATTTAGTAGGAGTTTACGCTGCTAATCACGTTCCGAAACTGCTATCCATACCGACGACAGCTATTGTAACGAATTTTGACACATCCGATCAGCCAGGATCACAGTGAGTTGCCATCTTTATAGATAAACATGGATACTGAATTTTCTTTGACAGCTACGAAGTTGCACCCGTATCAAACCATCATCTCGATCGACTCGGAAAAAACTGCGCGCAATTCGAGTAAAATAAAAATCAACTGTAGAGCGTCGCCTCAAAAGTATGTGGCGAGCACTGTATTATGTTTCTGTACCAATTGTGAAGTGGCATTTCTCTACAAAAATATCTACTTTTTTTTATTAGACTTGGTAAAGAATGACGCATTAGCCATTAAGTTTTATCGAAGGCTCATGAGAAGAATGCAAAATAAAACAATAAGTCATCATCATCAAGTTAACGAATTCCCACGCACGAGTCCTACAGGACAGGGTAACTGTAATCAAATCTATACAGCCAAGACTGGATGTTTGTTATCTGAGCAGTTTATACAAACGTATTAGGTGTGACGGGTGCGTTGAACAAAACAGTTTCAATCGATATAATACGTGGCTCGTTTTGCTATGGAATGTAAATACTGTAACAGCCGTTTCTAAAAAGAACTGCGACTCGTTGCCAGTCGCCAGCCGCCAGTCGTACAAACACTCTCGTCAAGTAGACCTCGTGTGTAAAAAATCTCTCCAATGGATTCAGCAGCAGCAGCAGCTCCAATTGCCGAGTCTCGAAAAAATAAGCCGATCACCTGCAGCTTGCTATACTCGACGATGTAAGCGCTCAACAAATTAAACTGCAAGCGAGCAATCATAGGCCTGGAGTATAACGGCGGTTACTACAGAGCAGTGTTAAAAATTTGTGCCAATGGATCGTCAGCCAAGTATGTGATACTCGACACACACAGCTGGGAAGTGATCAAAGATCAGATGGAGGCTATGGATGCCTATCTGAATCACTCTTTCACAGGATTTTGGAGATCCTAGCAAGATCCTCCTTCCAAATCACGATGTCCCATTCACAAACAGCTTCGGAGCAAGGGCGATCGGCATCGACGAGAGGCCAACACCAACATCACCACCTACAGCAGAATTAACAACCCACAACGGTCAGCAGTTCATCAACAGTGTCGACGATGACGAGTAAACACAACAGCATCCAATTGCACAGCCTCCGTGCAAGATGCCGAAATAGTACGAGAGTCCGCCCTAGTGTAATTATGCAACAACAAACGTTTGCTAGCTAAGACAGGTAATAGAGTGCATCAATTTGCGATTTAAACATCCTCGAGGATCGTTCGGGATTAGTTAATCGCGGCGTAGACTCAATTTTAGAATATATTAAAGTCGCTTTAAAAAGAGAAAAGACTGAACTATTTTGCGAAATCCTAAAGAATGTAAACTCGTTCAAACAATATTACGCCCTTCATAAATATAAAATGGATGAAATTGTTTAGACAAAATAAAATGTTGCCACTGTAAGCCTCAACGTTTTAGATGTAGTTTTAACAGAAATCTATGCGTTTGGATTAGCCAAAATCGCAAAAGATTTATACGACATTATGTTTCCGCTATAACATTTTTCAATCATCTCCTATCGTTAGTATCTGAGCTGTCAATACGTTTTATTGTTCTACGCAAACACACACACACACACACACACACACACACACACTCTCTCACACACATGCATACAAGCACGCACTAAATATATCATGTATTTAAATTTGACTGTTTTGTTAAATAAATATAAGAGTGTATTAAACAAAAATTTCTCTTCTTTGATGTGTACAAATCCCATCAATATACCCCAAAACTAAAATTTGCGACACCGTGTAGTAGGAAATCATACATGTTACATGTTATTACAGCGCAGAATGGATCAGAGTCGGCGCTAAGGCAATAAAATTCAAACAGCAGGTAGACGGCGGCTTTGAACGACGCGCGCGCGCGCGAAAGAGAGTATGACGTAGAGAGGAGAGAGATTAGATTAGATTAAATAAGTTTTTAGGCACTTGCCCCGTATAAAGAATTATCGTTCTATTCTTTTCGAATTTCTCACGATTAGAGTGAGTCCCCTTGCCTCTCACTTCTTGGGGTGCTTGATTAGAGTGAGTCCCCTTGCTTATCACTTTTGCTCAAAATTCAACGCAGGTGCTCAAAGATACCACCATTTTGTTGAATACACAATTCAATTCGCTGCTGAAAATGTTCTACTGTTCTGAGTAATACAGCTCTTGGGATGTTTTCACAGGAGGTTTGAATTCTGTGGATCATATCTTCCCTTGTTGTAGTTTCATGTTCATAAACAACATCTTTCAAATACCCCCACAAATTGAAATCGGGTGATGTCATATCTGGAGATCTCGGTGGCCATCGAACACCCAAATATCCACGTCCAGTACGTCCAATCCACCTGTCACGGTAATTTTGATTAAGATATTGTCTAACTATTCGAGCATAGTGCGCAGGAGCGCCATCTAATTGAATCCACAGTCTTGCTCTTGTGTATAAGTCTACTTCTTCAAGAAGTACTGGAAGACGTTCTCTCAGGAACTGTAAAAAATTATGGCCATTTACATTTTCATCGAAAAAGTATGGGCCTACAAGGTATCCGTTACCAATTCCACACCAAACATCAAGACTCCAACGATTTTGGTTATCTATCTACCTGTACCAATGCGGACTAACATTCGACCAATAATGACAGTTGTGTCGGTTATGCTCTCCATTGCTTTTGAATTTTGCTTCATCAGAAAACATTACGTATTGAAAAAAGTGACGATCATTAGCAATCATTTGTCGTGCCCATTGGCAAAACTGTACCCTTAACCTCATATCAGCAGGTGTGAGATCCTGAGTCAAAGTAATATGATATGGATGGTAACGTTGACTTCTCAGTATTCTCCAAGCAGTAGCCATAGGTATGCCACTTTGCCTTTGAATTTCACGGGTACTAACGTAGGGATTCAAATGAACCATTGCTAAAACGACCATTACACGAAGATAATCTTCGTTGTAATTACGACGTTCTCTAACCCGTGCTAGTTGCCCTTGTTGAGCTCTACGGTAAATCTCACGAATGGTTGTATGACTTGGATGTCTTCTATCGGGATATCGAATTCGATACAAGGCTGCAGCTTGTGGATAATTACGTCTAGATTCACCAAGAATCAATAAAATATCAACCATTTCATGTTGGAGTTTATTGATTTTTATTAATTATAAGGGAACTTTATTTATAAGAAATAGTCACAATAATCTCAACGCAGTACACTAGTAGAAATAATAAAAGATACAAGTTTGAATAATATATTTATCAGTTGCAAATAATAACGCGGTAGTATTCTCGATGGTTGATGCGGTGCGCTGGGTGGCTGTCGTCAGACTGACGGCTTCTTCCTTCTTCCGGACTCGGCTGTCCCTTTGGGTCCGGGCAATAAAACCCAGGTCAGTTTTCCGGGGCTAGTGGGGGTCCGGAACTGCGTGCGTAGGCGTCTCTATGTGTGTGTGTGTTGGTATCGTTGAACTCCAACACCCTTCCTCAACGATATAACACCGATGACTATTCATTTTTTATCAATCCGCACATGTCGATCATGCTCTTTAATTTTAGCCTTCCAAGAGCCTTGGTGAGCATATCTGCTGCCATCTTCTCTGTAGGCCAGTACTGGTACTCGATAATTCCATCCTCGTGTAAATTTCTAATAAAATGGAATTTAGTGTCTATATGTTTGGTCCTGTTGCCGATTTTCTTATTTGTTATTAACTTTAGGCAACTCTGGTTATCTTCATAGATCGTCGTTTTATCCAACTTGACTCCTTCAAAATCTTGAATTAAACGTCGTATCCAAAAGACTTCTTGAGATGCTTCTGCTAGAGCTATATATTCGGCTTCTGTTGATGACAAAGCCACACATGGTTGCTTTCTGCTGCTCCAGCTGATTGAGGCACCGTAATATTGGAATAAGTATCCACTGTTAGATTTTCGATCGGCTTTATTTTCCGATCTGCATCGGCGTATCCAATAAGGCCTTTTTGTCCGTTCCGTTGACCTAGACGCAGCTCATAAAGCTTTGTCCCCTTCAGGTAGCGAGCGACTCTTTTTGCCTCGTTCCAATCTGTAGTTGTCGGCTGCTTGTTGTGCTGACTTAGGATGGCGACGCTCGCGCTTATGTCAGGTCTCGTATTCACTGCGAGATATAATAAAGCGCCAATCATCTGTTGGTATTTTTCACTGTCTGGCATTAAAGATTCTTCGGTTCGAGTCTTTACATATCCTAGATCTAACGGTATGTTTGATGGTTTTGCGTCTTGCAGTCCAAATTTGCAAAGAATCTTGTCGATGTACTTTGACTGTTTTAAGAGAAAAAATCCGTCTTGATCTCTTCTTATCTCAATGCCGAGATAGTGCTTTAATTCGCCGAGGTCTGTCAATTCAAAATGACTCTTGAGGTAATCGGCTACATTCTTGATTTTCTTGATATCTTTTGCAGCAATCAAAAAATCGTCTACGTAAATAATGAGATACATGATATCCCCCTTATCATTTTTTACGTAGAGACATGGATCATCCTTGCTCTGAATAAAACTGTAAGACTTGAGCATACTGTTGAGTTTGTCATTCCATATTTTGGCTGCTTGCTTCAGTCCGTTGTAACGTGGTAGTTCGACTACACGTTCCAAGCGAGAATTTGCGCCGCGAGGCACCGACAACCGCGCGACGTGGCAGGTCGAGCCACGAGTAGGCGCGTAGAGGGGGGAGTAGTTCGCGTGGGGAGCGCGCGCAGCGCTGGCCCGCGACCATGTGTTGCCGCATGAGGAGAGCTCGTTCTCTTTTCGCTCCGATTGCTTCGACCGATAGGACGCCTAGACTCTCTCCTCAGCTCTCGATCGACCTCGAAGCATCCGCATCCGTGCGAAATTGGGGTCCACCTCCACTCTCGTTATCGTAGCAAGTAAGTAACAGTGTAATAGCGTGCGAACTAAGTAGTGCGGCTGTGCCTCGGGTGAACGCGACGCGACGTGGTTAGTGTGACGCGATGTATCTCGACGAACGCGGTAATGACGGCGAGCCGAGTGCCGTGAGGACTCGTCGCCGGTTGCGATTGATGTAAGCTCTCGATCGTCCTCGCTATCGTTTCCCTGACGCTACCGTTGTCCTTCATTCAAGCTACCGCCTGCCTGTCCCACGCCCTAGCTCTCGATTCGTTTCCGCTATCGCTCCATTGAAGCTACCGTTGTCTTTCATGCAAGTTACCGTTTGCCTGTCCCACGCCCTAGCTCTCGATCGTTTTCACTATCGTTCCCTGGACGCTACCGTTATCCCTCACTCAAGCTACCGTTTGCCTCTACCATGCCCTCGCTCTCGCACAAGTCCTCGCTATCGTTGCCCAGGTAGGGCGTATATCTCCTCGCTATCGTTCTCCTCCCGTATCGCACCTCCCCGCTATCGTTTCCCTCGCCCCTCCCGCCTCTCCAACCAGCTACCGATTACTGTATACTACCGAGCTACCGTTAGTACATAATTTAGCGATTAGGTTAAGTTAGTCCTTTGTCAGAGTATCGTTAAGTGATTATTAGGACGCACGAGCGTGTGCGTAAAGTATGAGTGAGCACTGGGTGTCGTCGTGCGGTCGTGTCGGGGTCGACATGTCGCGAATGGTTTTCGGGAAGTAAAATGAGGGAGCGGGTTTGCACGATGCGGTATATGGAAAAATAAGCGTTTGATGGGTCGGGGAATCGCATAGCTCGCGAAAGTACGCCGCGACGGACGCGCTGGTCGTCGGGGCCGGTAGACGACCAGAGAGGCGAGGCGGGTACTCGCCCGCGCCGGCAAGTCGGCGGGCGGCGCGCTGACGAGCGTGGCGTCGGCGTCGATTGTTCGGTGGGCGCGAGTGATCTCCCCGGAAGGAGATAAGACTTTCTAAAATATTGTTGCGGGGCCGCGTGTGTAAGCTCGCCTCCCATCACGATGACCTCGACCGGCGGTGCGGCGCACCGCTTAATAATTAATTAAGTCAGCGTAGTGCCTCTGGGTTGTAGAGGCCGTAGGTACTCGGCGGGTTGCCGTTGGTTGTTAAAAGAATAAATGAGAAATAAAGACGACATATCATACCCGCAGCAAGCTTTAATGAGTTTCATAACCCACGACCCTGATCAATACCCCACCCGCTCCTTGAGCTAGCCGAACTCAACTCCCGCGCCGCCGGGCCTCAACACACGGTGGCGCTCTCACGGAAAGGGGATCGCGGGATCCTCGGCATCTCTATGCCTGGCGCCCTGGGCCGAGGCGGCCCGCCGCCGTGTATGCATTGGGGTGTGACGGCGCGCGAGACTAGATTTAGGGAGCGCTGGGCTGTCGAGAAAACCCCAGCGTTTCACCGTATATGCCTTTTTTTAATTCGCATACGTTGTTGCTCCTTTTTCCGTCGATGTATCCTTCAGGTAGTGCCATATAAATGGTCTCTTCTAGTTCTCCGTTGAGAAAAGCGGTCTTCGCGTCGAAGTGCTTTACGATCATACCTTTTCTACCTGCGACTTTTAGTAAGATTCTAAACGTTGATT
>QLSS01000104.1:350288-374888 GCA_024372645.1 Trichomalopsis sarcophagae
TATATATATATATATATATATATATATATATATATATATATATATATTGCGAGGACTGTGGATTCGGGGTTGATTATGTGAATGGAGACTCGTGTAGAAATTATGTAGGTAAATGACTTTGAACGCAATAACACCAATATAATAGGAAAGTAAAAATTATATTATTAATTAATACAGTAAAACGTTGATTGTTGATGTTTCATGACAATATCTCTGAATCACCTCGCAAGTTTTTCGGAGATTTTGAATTATGATTGTACTTAAAATATACTTTGTAAGATAATGATTAAATAAGACGATACTTTCAAAAAAATGAATTTAAATACGCTTGTTGAAACTATATAAGTAATTAATAGTATTCTTAAAAAAAGTATAATATAGTACGAAGTATGTTGAAATAGTTTCGATTATTTATTTTCTAAATTATGTTTCAGCAACAGTTCAACTGCTTGTAGTTCTCAGAAGACAAGAGTTCATTGTTCGAATGAAACTGGAACATAGAAAGAAAGTATAACACTTCGTTATTACTCTTTCTTAGTTATTACTTGTTATTACACAGTCCAGAGATTCGAAACAACACAATTTATCTATTAAGTATTCGAATTAGTTAAACACTTAGCAGTCCTTAGACTGCAAGTTAACCTGTTTGGCTTACGCGGGCAATTGGTAGTTTTGTTATTCTGGTAAGTCGCATTTACTGTGCCAGAGCTTCGCTACAGCTATAGCTCTGTAAAGCACAAGCACAGCACAAGTAAAGTTGACGCATGGAGCCTAGCACAAAGGCTTATTCCTCCGGCCAGTATTAGTAACTTAAAATTATCACTGCACGTCATACACATTAAACATTCACAGGGGTTATTTGATCACTCCACTACACTTACATAAATAACACTGAAAGCGGTCACTGCCTTGCTCGCCATGGCTTCTTCGGATGCCTCGTCATGAGGAAATGCCTGGATCGCTCCGGGACCTCAACAGTGAACTGTGCAGTACATAGAGTCTTCTGTATGCCAGGAATTTATTACGTGGGGATGGCTTTCGCTGCTGCTCCTACGCATACAGGCAACACTCCGGCGTTTGTGCGTGCGTCGTGTCCCCACTTCCACAAACTCAACATAGACCGCTATGTGTAGCGTCGTTGGGTCGTATGTATGCTTAAGTCACGTGAGCGCAAGGAACGTAGTTACTACTGAAATACCGCGAACTCTTTATTCGAACGTAAACACAACTGTTCTCAACAGCTGACAGAACCAGGCTAAACATAAACAATAACATCCGCGACTTCGTCGATCATGTTGCTGAATAACTTTAACTAAATGTCTGTGAGTACGTTTATTTCTTGCATGAGTCCTGAATACCTACTTGATTCCCGATCAGAACATACACGAACTTATCTGTTAAGTTAATACGGTCAATCACGAATTTCGAGTGGTTGAATTTAGCAGATTTTCTTCTGAGATCACACGCTATATGTAGCTGACCAGGAATGCATTTACCTGCCGCCCAGGTAAATTAAGGTATTGATGACAAATAGCGATGAATGTTAAGAGTACATGAGCACGGAATAATCTAGATTGAGCTCTTCCCTTACTATGGGTTTGCCATGTTACATTTGGAGGGAGATAGCGCTGGCTACTAGGGCTCTTATTAAATCAGAAACTAAGATAGGATTAGGCTCTATGACCTTACCCGTTTAAGGTAATATTATTTACGTACTAACTATTTATGTTTGATTTATTATTAAACTTTCATTTCTTATTTTGTATCCTTAAGAAGAGCCCCTTAAGAAGGTGCCAACATTTGGCATGAAGCCCTTTACTCATTTTTGAAGAGATCGATACTCATTTTCCTTCTCCTCCCCGGCTGCTAAGCAACATCACCCTAGGCTTGGAACGGGTGTAGTGGAAATGTGTGTGCTTTTGTGTTTTTAATCAAATCTGCGAAGTCAGACAAGTACCCTATGTAAAAAGCAAAACTATGGTTTTTAGCGATGTTCAAAGATTGCTATGATATATTTGAAATGAATGCATAGAATGAAATGCATAGAACATTCATTAAATGCATTGCTAGTTTTCTATAGTAAAATGTATGCTTCTGTTTAAATAAATTTTCTTGCTTTTTATAGCTGTCTTGCAGCTCTGGGATTAATAGAAAATAGTGCTACAAATGTTGTTGCTGCAATGCTTGTTTCACCGTTAATGGTAAGTAGTGTTACGTGTGTTATTTTCCGTAGGATGTTGAATGAAGTATGAAGTTCACGGTTGCTGCGGAAATACTAGGGTAATTAATAAACATGAGAGATTATTGGTAAATCTATCGGTTTATTAATCGTTATTTACAATGAATAAATTGTATAAAATAAAACGCGTGTTAAAGTGATATTAAATAATGTGCGTCTATAAGTATACGAGCCTATCGATCGTTTCTAAGTCAAAACTATCTGTCTACTGCTGGATCGTAAGTCGTGGAATCGGGCGCCTGCATACATCTGGTTTACAGACTCTAAGGGAAGTGTCATTTTTACTTGCTCGTTCGTCCGAAATCGTGGAAGGGAGATTGCGCTGAGTCAAAAGAATCGAGCTTCTAAGTAAGTCCGAGCTATCACCATGCACGTATTTGGCAACTCATGCTCGATTGCACTTTAACTAGAATGTTATGTACGTCTAAGTCCTCACATGTGAGACGTAATTGGGTTTGTTACTAGGCCCTTTTGTCCACAAATTATAAATATGCAAATAAAAATCCACGTCCAGAAAAATTCAAAATAAACAGGATCAAAATTCTTCCAAGATATAGCTGCTCGGAGACACCAAGTTGGGGCGAACATCTCATTGACGCACTGGTCGCGGCTAAGGTGCTGTCAAAGGGACGCCTGCTGTGTATGTCTCCTCGTCAACTTCAACACAAACAAATGGACGAAGTTCCCGCCCATACTCGAAACTCGTACCTTCTCCTGGTTTTTGTGTCTTCCGATGTAGCCTCTGCCTGCATCTATTTCTATTATTCATAAACTATACAACATAATTATTGAAAAAATAATATATGTATTGATAATATACCTAATTAAATCTAACCCTAATCAGGAGTATAAATTCATTCGATTTCTATTGAATCTAATAGGTTATATAAATAATAATCTTTATATTATTAATAGTATACATATAAATTTCAATTTTATTCAAAATATCAGATTCCAGAAATAATAATATTTTCAATAAATCATTTTATTATTTATTTGTTTTTATTGTTAAGAACGGGATTAACATTTTCATGTAGACTTTTTTTTGTTCATCCGGAAAGTTGGAGAAATGCTTAATACATCTTCACTGGGAGAAAAGTGAGAGCGCTCTTATCCCAAAACGTGTAGCGTAGCGCACCGCGACTGAGCAAAGACTGCGCCGCCATTTTTGGGCGCGCAGTATACCCGTGCGGGCGAGCTACGCGCCCACAGCTAAAAGCCCGATGCGCAACCGAGATTGAACATTTCAACGGCATGAATGTTCCACACGCCTTAACGAAAACTATAAAAAATGGAATATTTAAAGAAACCGTGAATATTTAATAAATAAATTAAATTCTTTTCACACTAACCTAAAAATCTCAACTACATGGCAATTTATTGATTTTCATATAGATAGATCTAATTATAATGCTTGAAAATTTTCAGATGAACGTCTCGTAATTTGATATAATAATTCTCATTATTGGAAGAATAAAATTTTATTTTACACGTGTACAGTAGATAAAATAAATGTTCAGGAGAAGGTTTATAATTCACAATTTTTTATTTATTTAAGATGATAATTTAAAAAATACATATTTTTATTGATTTCATTTCAACAGTTACATTTTACAATCTATATTTTGTAATAATGAAATGATTGTTACTTTCTACAGAAAAACAAGGCGGAATTTTTTGTACATCGGTATACTTAACTATATTACTTCTTAATTCACACATACTATCAATAATGTAAGCGTGGTGATGTTCGCTGAATGTGATTTCTTTGAAAACTGTTACATGAAAGAAAATGTCATTATTTAATTTAATAATTTTTGTAATTTTTCCAATTCTTTTTCACTTTCTTCCATATTAATGAATATAAAGGTTCCAACTTTATATACAGCTCCACGAATGTCTACTTTATTATAAAATTCTAAATTTTGATTTGTATCAAAATTCTGTACAGCAAAAGGTATTGTATAATTAATATCACGAGAGCCTAAATGCATTGTCTCCCCACATTCTAAGGTTTGAAATAACTGAGACATTTGAAGCGTTTGCTTTTTAGCGATAGTTTTTTTTTTTAATTTTTACTTCCACTTGGTGCCATTGATATTATATTTGATATTTCTATGAATAGCTTCGAATCGCATAGCCCAAAAATTAACGCACGGACCATTTTCTAATAAAATTCTCCAGTAATGAATTAAATTATAAAATTTTGTAGTTAAGAAACCATATAATAAAAGGTACAGATTATGATGCTTTTTTACTAGATCTCTTAACGTCAATGCATCCGATTTTATAATACGAGGAGATAGCAAAATATCTAAAATTCTACGTAGATATTGAAAACGCTTCCAGTGTTGGTCATTCTTGGGAACCTGATATCCGACCATAATTCCGAAAAAATACATAAAATGAAGCATCTCTGATGCTGATATTTTTAATGTATTATACTCTTTTAATCTGCTTACCGTAATAGCTGCAGGTTTATTATAACATTCTTTACTACCAAAATTTAAAGTGTCAATTTTTCGATTCAAATATTCTATTGCGAAGTAATTTTTCTCAAAAACAAAGGTATTGATAATAGCATGCATGACGTATGCAGAAACTCCTTCTAGAACATCATGCATCATGTCAGCACTGACGTTGTCGAGTATATGAAAATTATCAATTCGATTAAATGTACATTCTTCTTTTATTCCGGATTCGGTATATTTTGAATATTTAATGTGATAAGCATAACCTTCTTTGGTTCTAAGTATGGATGCATCTTCATCAGCCATTGTTTGCAATTGTTCTAATGTAGCTTTGCAGATTCTATAGCAATAAGACACATTAAACGATTCAACAAATCCACATATACCATTAATACCCAAATTATCTCCTGTAATTAGAACTAGTTGAAACATTACTTTGATTGTTTTCCCATTCACAGTAATATTTAATCCTTGACGTTGTAAATAATTTATTTCTTCTATTAGTATTTTAAAAATCTGCTGATTAGTACTCTTTTTTTTATCTTCACTTTCTATTAACGTAGAAAAAAGGATGCATTTAAGTTTTGAAGCGAGATGCTCTGGCAAACAGGCAAGACTTACATACGCAGCACCAAATTTGTTTGTACCAGCATGTGAGCCAATAGCATTTCCAACTTCTAATTCATCGTAGAATAAATATAATGGGAGGACAATCGAATTAACACATTTTTTAGCATACTTTTTTACCCATAACGCACCTTGCATTATATTCGTAATCAAGTACTTCTCTTTCTTCAAATTTTCAATATAACTTATTATTTGATCAAAAAGCCCAGAAATTTCTAAAAATAATTTTAATGACTTTTTCAGTGGAACTCGAATTTCATAAATCGTCTGTGGAACCAATTTAGATTCGTTTCCAACCATGGTTTCCACAAAAGAATGCCCAATTATATACTCTTCTGGATCAAACAAACCTTTGGTTTTCAATAATGTGAATCTTTTTGAATCAGTCATAACGTCATCAAGAATTGACATATACTTATTGAGGCATAATTCAATTTCTGCCACACTTTTATTTTCGTTATTTTTTCTTAATATTAATAAAATATCATTTCTAAGAGATTTCAAATAAATGCTTCTAATGAAATTATCAAGAAAGTCGACAATTTCTTGCACGATTTTTCGAGGATATAAAGGTTCTGCATATAATGCTAGCATAAATGATAAAAGGAAATCTAAAATCGTTTTCTTCTCCATATTTATGTATTCTAATCACATTGGCTACTTTATTTATAAGATACTAAAGCATGCACTTATACTTAATATCACTTTTCTTTCAATAAATTATTATTACTACTTAACGTGTTAACGACAAAACATTAAATTTTTACCATTGTACTATTAACAATAATTAATTTACATGCTCTAAATCGACTACTAGTTTGTTAATCGCGCTGTAACTTTTGGTTGAATTTAGTTGAAAAATTGCTTTATCAAGGAAACTATAAACGTAATCAGAGAGTGGTGGCCACGCATGCAAAGCATACAAACATTTAAAAATGGTTTCCACTGCTTCTAGTAAGGATGGATATGAGTACTTTGCTTTGTTAAGTACAATCGCAATATTTGTGAAATTGTTTACGTTTCCACTCGCTATAATGTACGGCAAATTATAGAAATTTTCTTCAAGCCATTGTTCATAATTATTTCTTAAAATAATATCGGTGTCGGGATTCTAAAAGGTAATAATTTTATATTAAAAGGTGAATACAATAATTATAAGTAAAATATATTCAATTATGCATTACTTCTACGTGCAGAATAAAAGTCCTAGCGATTTCTGTTTTGTTTAAAACAATTGACTTTGATGATTTGGCTCCACGACCTGTTCCGGCGCTGGGCTGATTTTCTTTTGCTTTTACGGATTTTGGGATCGTTACGCACAAAGGTAAATGTAACAGCGCAAGCGATTCGTTATGAATACCTAACACGTTAAAGTTGGAATACTTAAAAATAGTAGCAAATAAAAATGATTGTATTTATCTAAGCAAATTTACCTTCATCAATAAACTGCAGATTTTTCTCAAAAAACTCCTTTACTTCCTTTATCCTAGAGTAACTAAAGTATTTTATTAACTTGTTCGCGAGCGTAGGCCATTTCTCCGTAAAAGCTCTATTTAGAGATGAACCACGAAGTTCTCGAATAGTATTAGATTCTATCAATTTTTGAATGAGTTGCGTAAAATCAGATTCAAGCTAAATATGTAAACAGAGTTAAAAAATGAAAACAAATAAAAGTAAATAAAGGAAAATTTTTATTTTTGATACAGTAAAGTCCTCTGTATCAAAAAATATTGAAAATACGTTTTGCTCGGCTAATTAACTTACTAATGTGATTCCAAGAGGCGGCTGCAAACAAGGAAAACTTCTGAAATACACTTCAATTTTATCAACGTTTTTCTGTTTTTTATAAAGTGCTGTCAGTCTCTCATTAAAGGTGCGAGCCCATTCTTAATAACATCGCTAGCTTGATATTTTGATCGATCGGTATCAGTCAGCGGATTAGAATCCAATGGCTCTTCTTCTATAAAAAAAAAAATAATAAAATTTTATACAACATTGTACTTTAATTTGTAAGCTGTAATATTATTAAAACTACAATTGATAGTTACGATCATCAATGGGATTCGGCCTGTCTGAAATCCTTAATAATTTTGCTTTTCGTAATAAGTCTCTATATAATTTATACGTATTATATAAACATCCACGAGCACTTATTGCTTCGTTAGCCTCATTTCGATAGTAGGAAATATAGTATATTTCCGGATCCTCTGTAGGAAATAATTCGATGATTTCATCCCTTAACTTCAGAAATTCTCTTTTACTTATACTGAAAATAAATTTTATTTACTAGATTAAAATTAACATATTGCTGATAAATATCCCTAATATCCTAGTAGAAAAGTAAGGATATATTGGATCATTCTCATTTAAATTTGCATTGAAAACATTAGACTGACATTATTACGCTGTTAAGATTAAAATCAAAATTGTTTTTTACATCTTGTATTATCAATAGTTCAATATATAGTTATAATTATATATTTTTTAAATAATGCTTTATATTGATTTTTACATGATATGCTTCCATTTGACTAACATGTTAATAAACGAAAATCGTTTATTTTCTACAAGGTTAAAGTAGTTGAAAGTCATCAAAATTTCATAATACAGTAAACATTTCATAGCAACATATATGCTCGACAACACTTACACGTAGTTAATTGAATTTTGAGTCAATAAGTCTACAACACATAACTCTTTCAATCTCAGTCTGTCGACGATTTTACTTGCGGAGTACATGCCCAATATTATTTGCCCTTCTAATTTTGATGCTAATAAACGATATAAGTTATTGTCTTTATATTGTGTAGCTACAAATGCATAGATTAAAATTTGCAAATTAGTTTATATTATGAGAAAATTAAATTTTTTAATACAGTGTGCACAAAATACGATTTTACGCATAATAATAATCCTAAAAATCGCTTTCACGCATTCTGCATCAAAAAAATATTGTTCAAAACATTTGCAAAAATTAATACTTGATGAATCATCAACAGTCTGAGCAGTCTTAGTCGTGTCAGTATTAGTAGCATTCTCAAGATTTTAAGCATTATCAACTTCAACATTTACAGCATCTACGACTATTTGCTGTTCAGTTTCGTCTGTAGGTCCATCAGTAAATACGTAGCAGTGGTCTACCTCCATTACTTCAATTAGTTGCATGGTTTGCCATCCAAAACTAGAACCTCATTCGTCAACTCAGCTAAATAAATGCCCAAATAGCTACATAATTCCCAAACAATTTTTTTTAAATATTCAATCCTTGATGAAATAAAAATCATTCATTTTTATGTTATTTTTGAAAATATGAAAGCCCCCCCCCCCCCCCCCGAGCCCCCTGCACCCCCCACCAAATAAGGTAAAAATAATTCATTAAAAAAGAACAATAATGTTCGTAATTAATAATTAATTTATACAATAAATTGTGTGTACACACAAATCAAGAAGACTGTAGAGAAGGAGAGTCAACGAAATAGGAGTTTGGAGTCAGAAAATACTAAAAACTTTTTCAGACACCTGCCGCCGCGTGGTGGCGCTTCAAAGAAGTCTTCTGGTGACGTCACTCGCGTATGCGTAGATGCGGCTAACTGGGAAATTAAATTTTGTTATGAAAATAAATAGTCTCTGTGAACCTTACAAGAATAAAAAATTAACTATAAACAAAAATTGCCGAATAAATATGTTGACAATCAATGTATTTATTCGTTAGAGACTAGGCACTGGTCATACATTTCGTGGGTAAATTTTAGCTCATTTAGTTAATTTTTGAAGTGAATACTTCTATAGGCTCGCTAGGTACACATTTTTACCGGGGAGTGAATCGATAATTATACCGAGTAAGTAGGAGCCGCTCGGTATAAGTTATACCGAGCGGCAGAAAGAATTGAAGTTAATTTAAAACCAACAAAACATAAATTTAAAGGATGAATTTCTAAAGCATCAGATAAAAAACATTAGCACGTGAATTCTGAGTTACGGTGCTTACTATGATCAAATATTCATTTTATATTTAATACTTTTGTACATTCATTTAAATAATACACCAAGTAATAAATAACAAATAGTTTTAAAATTAAAACCACAACCAAAACTGGGGGGTTGGCGAGCGAAGCCAGCAGGGGGGCGAAGCCCCACTAGTATATATATATATACATGTATGTGTGTACCTAAATCTGTTGTACTCTTAGTAATTTTTTTTATTGTAAATAATTCTAATTCACCAACTTCACAAGGCTTATATAATACGCTTACAAGGTACTTCATTTTTCTAAACTACGAGTTGTCAGTCTACGCTGACATTATATAGTGAAACAAATTAGTAGGAATTGTAATAATTAATCATTACAATAGTCCAAAACTTTCAATTAACATATATAAACATACTCAGCACCCACTGGAACATTGCCTGTAGCCATTTCAAATTTTTCTTGGTATAGGTGATTATCATGAAAATATGAAACCAGCCAATTTCAATAATAGGATAATAAATTTCATTTTAACATATTCTTTAACTTCTGGCACTTCCAAAAACAATATTAATCAATAACATCTGATTTGCAGTTCAAAAGTTATCAAACAAATTCGAAATAACTTTAAGCACTTTAACGTATAATCCACTTGTAGAGAATTTTAATTTTTTAATATTTTCTGAACTACAAATCAAAAGTTATTGATTATGACTACTTTTGGAAATGCCACAAGTTGGTCAACATGTTAAAATAAAATGTATTATTGTCTCATTAAAAATAGCTGATTTCATATTTTCATCATAATCACCGATACCAAGGAAAATTGATATTTCAAATCTAAAGTCCTCGACAAGCCAAAGAGAATGTTCGATCGGGTCTTGAGTGTGTTTATTTTTAGTATTATAACTAATCAAGTTATTTATACTGCTAGAATATAACATAACCTATAAATGCGATGGTAATTAAAACATACCTTTTGTAGATAAGTCCAAGATCTCTTCCATGACATCCATAGCTGATAATCAAGCCGATATATAATGCACTAATTTTTCACAAATCTTCACTGTTAATTTAATAGAAATATAGCACATAGCACATAGAAATTGTGCAACACGTAGGCACTCTCTTTCCCCATTGGCATGGGCTTACAGCTTTCTCATTTTGGGTGTGTAACTCGCCCAAAGTCGGCGCGCAGTTCGCTCAAGGACCGAGTGTATTACTCTCCGCGAGGTTGGTGGCGCTGTAACCTCACTTTTCTCCCAGTGTTGATACGAATCGTGCGGGACTCCTCATTTGTGAGATTCTCCCGAGGCGGAACCAACGCTAAGAACTCACTAAACCTTCATTTCTCATAGAGCCGCAAAAACTCCTTCGGGAGCCTCTTTTGCATTCCTTCGGGGGGTCGCTTGTCTTATGCTATTCTAGCAGTCATCTAGTCTTTCAAACAACCGTTGTTGTTTTTCACGTGGAGAACCGTCCCTACGTTATGACGTTCCAATTCTGCTTACTGCAAAGCATCGTTTCAACTACTGTCTTAGGTGTGAAAACCCCTATCATCAGCTCCAGTACTCTATGTTTTATCAGCCCAGCGAGGGCAGTTAAAAAAAGTGTCTCTCAGGTCGTCCCGTTAGTCACCGCAGTATTTGCATCCCGATGTTGCTACTTTGTTCATCGATAAAAGGTAGCTCCTAAAGTACCCGTGACCGGAGAATAAAAGAGTAAGGTAAAAGTTGACCTCCCCCACTTTCTGTTTACTCACGGGCCTACATCTCTCATAAGGGTCCTGGTCTACCAAACCTTCAGACATTCGGTCCATCTAGTCTGCCAATTGCGTATTGTTATTTCTCTTTCTTTCGCGGTGATCGAGGTGCTATTGGATACTAAGCGAGTCTCGTAGATCTGCTTGCTTTTAGTCGCAAGAAGATCAATGGGGATTATCTCCGCTATTAATATCCGAGCCTCGGCCGCGACTGATCGGTAGGAGCATGATATTTTCAGCGCCCCCCTCGTTGTATCACTATTAACTTTTTTCGATACTTATTTATACTCAAAGCATCGGCCCACAACTTTGCTCCATATAACAGGATAGAGTTAGTGGTCGCCACGAGTAACCGCCTAACTGTTGTCTTAGGTCCGCGAACATTGACCATGAGTGGACTAAATTGCGCTATCCTCGACGTGGATTTTTTGTAGACGCGATCTAGGTATTCCCTATAGTTCAGTTTCGTGTCTTGAGTTATTCCTAGATACTTAACAGATGGTTTCATTATTATAGTCTCGCCACCTATCTTCATAGGTATAATGGTAGGTATTCGCTTTTCTCTTAACTGGACGATTTCGGTCTTATTTGGCGCTAAGGTCAGTCCGTAATTCGCCATCCATTGTAGCATTGTACTCATAATAGGCCTCGAGGATAGCCGTTATCTCGTGACAAAATTCACCGGTTGCACACACACTCGAATCTATTGATGCGCTAACGTTGCCAATTTTCGTTGCTTTTACCGGACTATTATCACCGAGATAAATATTTATAGATTTCTTTAATTCTATATAGTTTTCGAAATAACTCTCATCATTGATAATGTGATCGGAGCATCCGCTATCTAATAACCACTGAATTTCATTACCTAACCTGTCGTACTTCGCCGCGTGTACCATTGCTATCCAGGCGTTGGCTTCTGTGCTGCTCTGCTCATGTGTAATGCTGGCCCCTTGCTGCTGTTGTTGGTGATAGCGAAAGTTTCCGCGCCCTCTGGTGTAGTTGCCTCTTCTTCCTCTGCTGCCGCAGCCTCGGTCTTTTGTTGAACCTCGCCATGATCCATCGTTGTTTCTTACTAGGTCGCCATTTTGGCATTCTCTTGCGTAATGCCCGGTTTGACCACACTTGTAACATTTTCCTTTTTTTGTGACGAAGACGTTTACTTTCTTTGTGGGTCTTCGTTTCCGTTCTTCATTTCAGCTATTTAAATTTTACTCTTTACGTATTCTGCTATTTGATCTTCTTCTTTAAGAGTATCAATTAAGTCTCCGATATAACTGTATTGAATTGGTAGCGTGTTTAGTATATAATTTAGTTTTTCCTTTTCGCTGATTTTGGCTCCAGCGATTTTCAAATCATTTACTGCTTTCTCAAAATCACTGAATAATGTGGCAGTATCACTGTATTTTTCTAACTTCAGCTTTTCTAGTTTGTTTCTACACACAATTTGCAAAGCCGTCGATTCCTTCAAGTATATGTTGTGTAATTTCTTCATTATGACATAGGCTGTTGTTTCTTCACAAACAAATTCTAATTGCTTATTCGAGATCGAGTTATAAATTATGTTCCTTGCTTTTAGATCATTTTCATCCCAGGCTTCTTTATCCTTTATCTAATCTTTTACTCTTGTTATCACTGTTTGGCATTTCTTTAACCTCAAGTACAATTCTATTCTTTTTCTCCACATACTGTAATCCCCCCCGTCGAATACCGGTATAGTCAAATCTTTCTTCTTCATTTTGTCTACTTGTACTTCAAACTTTTCTTCAAATTTAGATTTTTCTTCTATTTTTTTCTATGTTCTCGAACGTTCCTTCGTGTTCGGACTCTTCTTTTTCAATTTTCACGACTTCCAGTGTTTCACCGTTATCCATAAACTCAAGTGCTCTCTGCTCTGTTTCACTTTCACTTCTTAATCCGTATGCACCACACTGATTTTTCACTTTTTCTGTAAACTTTTCTTATTATCTGTTTTTCGTATACTACTAGTTCCTATTCTTGATAATATTTTTCTTACTTAAGTAATATTTCATTTATATTTTTCATGTTCTTCCAGTAATAATACCTCGCGATTCGCTCGTAAGTTTTGCGTCGCCCTAAGTGTCCCGCCGTGGGCTCACAATGTGATTCTCGCAATACCAGTGGAAACTTATCCGCCCGTAGGACCATTTTCCAAGCATTTTGGTCGTCTATAATGTCTTTAAACGTTCAGTCAATACGATAATGGTATAGCTGGCCTGCTACAATCTTATAATGTGGGTGCTCGGTCGGTTTTTCTAAAACTTGAGCAATCAGCGTATCGTACCAGTCGTCTTTGCAACTCAAACTATTGGGCTGAATTGAGGATATGGGCGTTTCGTCGCTCTCTTAATTCTCCCCCCTTCCTAGAACCCCCTGCAGGTGTTGTTGCTGTTGGCGAGCCGCTGTTTGCATATGATTGACTCTCGCCTCTGCTGCAGGTAGAAAGGCACTTGCTGCTGAATTAATTCCCGAATTACGAGTGCTGTGCGCATTCGGCTCAATATGCCTGATTTTGAATGTGTCCTGAAAGTGCATGTTGAATAAAAATTTTGGCGTCACGCGATTATCTCTGAGACTTCAATCAATCAGGCTAAAAATTTGTGTGCGAACTCCCTCTATATAAGATCTCTAAATAAAATTAACTTTTAAAAAAGTAAAAGGTTAGGCAAGTTTGATATATTCCACAATAAAATTTCAGATAGAAAAGAACTGTGATCAATCAAACAAAGTCAAGTTTATTATATTTAATCGTAATGAAGCGAGGAACAACTCTCAAGATAATTACTATGTAATGTCCCACGTTTATACACCTTAGCAATTACGAATATATATATATATATATATATATATATATATATATATATATATATCGCCTGTACGACTGCATTCGTATACCCATACAGACGACGTATACTAAATCGATTGCAACAACACAAAACCAATCGCAGAACATCGGAGCGAGCGCTTTGACCTACGAGTCAGCGTTTCTTATACGCGCATACTACTGACTTACTTTTGTACATCGTCGTTGCACGTCAGGTGTTGGTTGGTCGATCGTTGCCGCGTTTCACGTAATTTCACAACTCCTTGAATCGTCACCGAGACTTTAAAAAGCCAGGAAACGATCCACGGAGTGCCTTTTGTATAAGTAACTTGTCGTCGTGTAGCTGTACCCGGTTAGCGAGTACAAGTGCTATACCTTTGTACGCATCGCCTATTGAGTGCCTAGAAAAAACTCTGTGTACAAGTTATAGTAGAACTCCTTGTTTCCTGGTTTGAGAGTCTGCATCGTGCAACAAGCGAAGGGCCCGTCGATAGCAGACCGGCGTTAGTGGGAAACCATAGAGCAAATTAGATTTACCGTACATAAATCAGCCACGAGTAATCGTGTAGAGTAAGATCAATTAGCATCTGTCGTGCCACGAAGGACTATCCAATTCAGGTCACATATCAGAATAAAATATACTGTAAGTTAAGTTTTATAGTTAAGTACCAACATCAAAGTAAATATAAGATACCTACGCACAAGCAATAACATCCTGTAAGAAACTGTATTGTCTGCTGAGTTCTGGGTTGCCCCCAATACAACAAAGATAACAATTTAATCAGTTTCTACTATTATTATTCTATTAATTAAGTGTGATCCATATAATAACCTACATCCTAAAGAAGTAAACAGAAAGATAATCAAGTGCCTATAAAACCAATAGTAACAAAGGTAAGAACCTCAGGACAAGCACAACGTCCGCGCGTAAGTATAAAAGCGGACTCAGCATCGTCCACCAAAAGCGGACAGCCTACAGTCCGCGCACGAGAGTGTTCGCGCATGTCCAACTAACGCGACAGTCTCGCGTCTACTTGTGCAATTAGATATACATTGTATATCTATATATCTAGTCCATCCATTCAACTTAAGTATCTCTATTAACAATAAAGCTCTCGAGCTTGTGCTAGTTCTCGCGAATAAATAATTATTTGTAAAACTCGCGCAGCCCGTATTCCCATCAAATACGGTCATTACAACTACATAACTTGCCATGCCCGTTTCATTTTTTTTATTGGTGAAAAAATAAAATTTTCTTTTTATGTATTAGAACGTCATACATACACTATAAGTACAATGAAACAAGCATGGCAAGTTATGTTGTAATTATCTTGAGAGTTGTTCCTCGCTTCATTAGGATTAAATATAATAAACTTGACTTTGTTTGATTGATCTTACAAGTTAGAACAATCTTCTTGTTAGTTCTTTTCTATCTGAAATTTTATTGCGGAATATATCAAACTCGTCTAACCTTCTACTTTTTGAAAAGTTAATTTTTTTTAGACATATCAATCCTTTTTTGTAAAATTTTTTGAGTATTTCATATTTGACGTCGTAAAAATAAAATATAAGCATCTTTAGCACCTTTCGACCACAGTTTTTTTGTAATATTTTTATCACTAACATGAAATCACTCATGGTTCTGATATATACACCACCCATGAATCATTTCTACACCTGGACACCAAAAACCACGGTGCAAACTACCTAGACCTCGTCATCGGCCACCCTGTACACCTGGACACCGTCCTTAAATGATTTTTAAACCTAGACATCAAAACCCATAGAGCGCTCCACCTAGATCTTGTTGTCGGCCACCCTGTACACCTAGACGCCGCCCTGGATTAATTTTTACACCTAGACACCAAAAACCACGGAGCGCTGCACCTATACCTCGTCATCGGCCACCCTGTATACCTAGACGCCGTCCACGTATGATTTTTTTACCTAAACAACAAAAACCACGAAGCGCACCACCTAGACATTATTAGCCACCCTGTACATCTAGCACTAATAATCCGCGCCACTTGATATAATAAAAGTGTGTGGGAAAGCAATATCCAACTATACATATAGTTTATAAGTGGAAAACTTCACGGTCCTAACGTTTTTCTGGCTGGAGAATCGCAAAATCGCACATCGTTCATTATTACATAAATTTTGCTAATATTTTTTACTGTAAATATTAATAAAACATAAGCCACTTGATATAAGCTACAATTTTTGCAGCAGGTTAAGTGACGAAAAATAATAATAAATAATAAATCCAACTACACTGCATGTGCAGCTAACTTAACGGTCCTAACATTTTTCATCTGGAGAATAAAGAGATGATTTGAGCATTCGGGAATTACACATCCATTTATTTTGAAAATGAAACCGTTTTTTCGACACTATTTTTGGTAGGATCATAGTTTAGCACAAAAGCATGCTAATGATTCAATAATTTAATTAAAAATAGTAATAATATGCATTTTTTTACGATACTAAAATCCGAACACCAATATAGAAATAAATAGTGTCGCGGCGCCGCGGCTTCGTCTGCTTTTCAGACTCGCCTTCGTGGCGCTACCGCGCCACTTGATGATAGATCTAGGCTTGATGTTCATGTATACGCAAAATGCAGTTACCTCCAAAAATCGCTAAAAACGGTTGTTTTGCTTTAACTAAAATTCTAAGCATTCAATAACCAAAAAAAAAGGTGAATGAAAAATTGTAGATTTCTGAAAAATATCATTTTTTTTTTTTTTAATGCCATTTAAACGTGAAAAATGCTTTAAACTCGAGTTAACAGTTCAAAATCGTTTTTTACAGCAATTTATCTTTAGCGGCTTTACATTTTGAATAAAAATGTCGAATACAGAAGTTGTGGATATTTTGAATTATTTAATGCCTGTGAACACTATTTTTATGTATTTTTGTAACACTATATTCAAATCTGCTCCTTGGAATTTTGTAGGATTTTTTTTCATCCAGGAAATGAGTAAAAATTTGTAGAATCGGCAAAGGTCTCTTATGACTACGTAGGATTTGTTCTTATTCTATACAGCTATAAAACTATGAAAAAATTTGATTATATAAACTATATAGTAAATACATCATATGACCTGCATTTTCGCACAAGCGCGAGTATTTTAGCGTAAAAAAGGAAACGAGTAATAACTACTGAAAATCATTAGAGCACAAGAACTTTTAAGCTGCATCTTCAAAAGAACTTCAAAGCAGAAAGTCCTGCACGTAGTCCCGCGGAAAGTCCCGTAGAAAATCCTGCAGAAAGTCTGGTAGAAAGTCTGTCAGAAAATCTCGCAGTAAGTCCGGCAAAAAGTCTGGCAGAAAGTGTGGCAGAAAATCTCGCAGAAAGCCTGGCAGAAAATCTGGCAGAAAATCTGACAGGAAGTCTGGCAGAAAATCTGTCAGAAAGTCTGGCAGAAAGTATGGCAGAAAGTGTGGCAGAAAATCTCGCAGAAAGCCTGGCAGAAAATCTGGCAGAAAGTCTGGCAAGATGTCTGGCAGAAAGTATGGCAAAATCTATCTGTTTTATTTATTGTAAAATAAAGTTGCTTTGCGACGGGCGACGCTTTATGCGACTTTACGCCGATTTTCGGATAGTCTGAAAATCAGTAGAGCACGAAAAATTTTAAGCTGCTGCTTTCGACGGGCGTAGCTGTACGCGACTGTACACCGATTTACGACAGTCTGAAAATCAGCTGAGCACGAGAACATTTTTCTGAAAGCTCTGAGACACTAACTTTGCTTTTTTAGCGAAGAAATGCTTGTGTTACAGAGTTTGATATTATCATTGTTAGCAAGAGATAATTAGCGATATTCAAATATCACCTATTAAATCATCGGCCTACTGATAACCTGCAAATTATCAGCATGCATCTCGAATGATACTGTGTTACATGCACGTTCGATATTTACAATTGTTAAATTTTCTTAATAAAAGTTTTAGCGCAAGCCGATCATAAGTCGTCGTGGCAATGTTAGTTGCGTTGGTTTATAATCACCGCCGCTCCCCCTTACCTCGGCGCAGTCGTCACCAATCTTCATAGCAACGGCCTTCCTCGCTTGTTGCCGCGGCGGACGCCGCGCTCACTTCCCCTCACGCGCTTCTCCGCCAAGCACGGTAGTGGGGGGATTTTTCTTTCCTTGCTAGGAAAGTGAAAAGTGAAGGAAAATTTTCCGGACCAATTCCACTAGACTCAGTTTTTCACGCTGATTACAATGGTATAAAGATGTTGTATTGTTTCTGAATCGCCCTGTATAATCTCTCTTTAAATAATCTCAAACAGTAATTCTAACAACACTTTTGTTTATTCATTTTGCTTGATCATTCAAAAGATAGTGCGTAAATTTGTAGCATAGACATACGTCAATATGTAGAGGGACGAAAGGTCGAACATACGTATGCAATTATTAGATACACGGAACGGAACGGAACTGTACAATCTTACCGGCTTTAATCCGTATGACTAAAGGAATCGATATCCATTTGGCGCGGTCTATACTTTTTTATCTATGAATTTTCTCTATTTAGTTTTATTGTATAAAATTCTATTAAATATATTTTACTACAAGATTATAACAAGAGCGCGTCAGCGATTAGTAACTAAAGGAGTCAACGTATGCGAGCGAACGACTAATGGAGTCAATACCTTATCATTTACGCGCGGCTAAAGCTTTCCAAAACCGCCACGAGGTATTTTGTAATTCAAATGCAAAAAAAAAAAAAAAAAAACATTAGAAAGAAGCTTGTTCATACCCTCAAAAGAAAATATATAATTCCCTTCAATTATATAAATATAAAAAATCATTATAATTTCTCATCGGCATGGACATGTCGCCTACTCCCGCGCAACCCACCAGACTTTCAAATTCAACGCATATGCAGTACTGCAACGCATATGGTACATATATTATGACGAGAAACGTTGTTAACTCGTCATAACCTCTCCAGCATACAATCATTATATTATTTAATGTAAATTAGCTACATGTTACAGGTGAGCAGCGGCAGAGCAGCGAGAGGGAGCACACCATGACGGTGAGTGGAGAGAGAGAGAGAGAGAGAGAGAGAGCTTCGCGAGCGAGACGTAGAACGCTCGCAACAGATTCGTTCGAGCTAGCTAATGAGAGACATCTTCGTTTAAGTAGTGCGATTTACCTTGAGATTGTGATCACGAATTCGTGTGCGTGAGTGACCGGTGCTTTCTGTGGCAGCATCACGGCTACGTTTGAGGCTTCTTTGTGTGTCCTCGCCTTGACTTCGTCCAACCTGCGACTACGCCAACTCGCCTGCGAAGGAGACGTCCTGGGCTCGAGCATACCCGAAAGCGAGCGAGAACCGTCAACCGTATGTGTTAGCTCTCTGATTCTCTCTCTCTCTCACTAGCTCTCTCCCGATCTCTAACTACGTTGTTCCCCTGTGTCTCGCACACCCGCGCGTGTGCTGGTGTATTTTATTTGGAGTGCATACAATATATTCCCTTCTTTCTAAACCTAACGTCTGAGTTCGGAGTTATTTCTGCGGACCCGCTTCCCGTCTCCTCTAAACTACGTTCCTCGCCGCCTCCGCGGGCACGCGTATCGCTTCACGATACTCGTGCAGATTAACTGCAGCTAGCAATATTTGACCTTTGCCGGTCCACTGCGAGCCTCGAGCAGATCCCGAGGGAACGAGACCTTGTCTCGATTATTTCGAGGTGACTCCCGCGACAGCAATTACATTGCACGCAGCTAACGTCTGCGCGATTGCTGCCGAAAGGTTCTCCCCGTTATAATATATACTTTGATATTATTGTAAGTAGTAGTAGTTATTAAATAAATATTAGCTGCCTATCAGCTGCTTTTTAATGCGCCTGAATAGGGAATTGATTCCCTTAGTCTATAACAAGTGATCATTTACACGCGGCTAACTTCATTGTTTATATTTACATACTTCTTATTAGATGATATTTTTTGATTATATGTCCAAATTTGACTATTTACACTTATTACTTTTATAATTTACCTACAATTCTGTCTAATTTCAACGAAAATGATTAAAAGAAAATCTGAATGATTTGAAGAAATCTGCGAGAGATGAATGAAAGTTTCTATTTTTATATTTCTATTAAATTAATTATTCACATTTTAGAACTTTGGTATCTTATGTTGAACAAATTGTTGACGAGAAAACGTTTACTAATAAAGTAAAAAACGTTGATTTCACAATCAAGAAACTTATACTTAATAACAATGATGGTGTGAAAATCCAATGCAATTTGTATAATGAAATCATTGATGTTTTTTCTGCAAATTTAAAATTAAACGAAGTAAGTATTCAATTTAATTTTGCATACATATCTACGTGTAAGTTAAATAGCAACGTATCTTGGCAGCGGCTTCTTGACGTACGAAACCACTTCCGGCATACGACGTTTTCGATGTTCCCACCAGGAAACGATGTTCTCGCAGTTGTCACCGGGACACGATGATCTCGAAGCCGCCGCCGAGATACGTTGCTATTCTCAGCCGTCGATATATAGTGTGCATAACTATTTATTTCTGCTAAGTTTCAAGCTACGCTTTTATTTTACAGAAAATATTGATTCAAAATGCGACCGTGGTAAGTGCTAAAGCTAATACGAAAGGAAATTTGACTTTTGAAATTAATTTACAAAGTTATTCTACAATTATGTCTTTGGGAGAATTCGAGTGGAAAAATGTCAACATTTCAAATATTGATTTTGATGAAATACCCAAAAAAATAGGATTTGTAAGTAAGTACATAAATGAATATAAAGGTAAAATTTAAGTTTCGTAAATCAAACTTTGATCTGTAGGATATGATCTAAGACTACATTTTTTTTACAGAGCTCACTGGATTCTTATTCAATGAATTTACACAGCGTAATAAAACTAATGAAAATGAATATTTTGGCTCTATAACAAATAAAAAAATAAATTAGATATTTTATTACACAAAACAAAAAATGAATCTATTGACTATGAATTAGGTTGTAAAATTGAAGTTACGGGTAATTTACAAGAAAATGGTATATAATAAATTAATAATATAAATATTTTATCAGTATATGCAAAGTATAATTATGTATGTGTAATTTTCAGGATATAGTTATTTATTAAAGGTTAAAAAATATATATGTGGGGACTCAGGTCACTCACCACCGAAGTCATCGGAGGAAGCAGCTCCTGGTGCCGAGGGCTGAACTTGAGTAGAGCGGTATCCCCACTCGACCACCGGCAGCTCCAAGGCGCTACCTGCCGGCCGCCACAATGGGTAACGAAGCGAGAGACGCATTCGAGCTTCGACGCAGAGATAAGCTAGTCGCTCAAGACTCGAGAGAGAGAGAGAGAGATAGATAGATAGATAGATAGATAGATAGGTCTTTATTTGCTAAAGCAAAAAGAAAAATAATATAATAAAGATCATAGAGACTGTGTCGAATACAGTCTAACAAATATATAAAGATATTGTCATATAAAATCACATGAGATCACATTTTATCATATATAATTAT
The DNA here is from genome assembly GCA_024372645.1 of Trichomalopsis sarcophagae. NCBI lineage: Eukaryota > Metazoa > Arthropoda > Insecta > Hymenoptera > Pteromalidae > Trichomalopsis > Trichomalopsis sarcophagae. The sequence continues at coordinate 371,727 of QLSS01000104.1, forward strand.
CACATTAAACTCCTCCAGCACTACGTTGTACACTTAAGATTTGGTCAAAGACCTATCTGTATCACACGTTTGAAGTCAAAAAAGAAAAATTACGCAGTACTGGAAGAATTTTTACGGCCACGGGCCGAGTCTGACTAGATTAAAACTAGATTAATGAAAAAATAAAAAATACAGCGCCAGAGGGCTCAGAGTTGTCACGATTCAGCGGCCAGCAGGTGCCGCCGTAATGCCCCTTTGAAGGAGGCGAGTGATGGCATGTTTCGCAGAGCAGAAGGGAGAGAGTTCCAGAACCGAGCACCCTGAACCTGGAAGGCCCTAGCCCCGGTTTCAGTACTCACGGTAGGGATGCTCAGCTCCTGGGGAACTCCCCTACCGGAGGGTCTGGGCTTGTGTTTATTGAACAGCGAGGCCAGATACGAAGGCTCACCGATCCGGGTTATTCTGTATAATAGAATGGCCTCAAAGTAGAGTCTTCTGGAATCGGTGCAAAGCCATTCCAGACGCCTCCGGTAGGGACTTATGTGTTCATCCCTCCTAACCCCGAAGATGAATCTCACACACGAATTGCTCAGTCTCTGTATTCGTATTCGTTGTTCGTTAGACACGTCTAGGATAGTCACAGCACAGTAGTCGATGTGTGGTTGTATAAGTGTCTCAACTAGCCTTCTGCGGAGAGTCTCAGTGGTGCAGCCTCTGATAAACCGCAGGCTATATAGGGCTTTATTTACTTTTTTTGTGATAGCATCCACCTGCGGTCTCCAAGTCAGTTTGCTATCCAGTACAACACCGAGACTCACGACCGTCTCACTGAATGGGACGATCACCCCGTCCGGCAGCGGAACCCCAGGCAAGTTCCATGATTTAATATCATTAACGTTCTTCATGGACCCGAAGAATATAGACTTAGTTTTGCCGGAGTTAAGCCGCAGACCGGAGCTCTCCGCCCAGTCAGAAACCAGCCGCGCCGCTTCTGCCAGTCGAGCCACGCCGTCCAGGAAGTTATCTTTGTTGGTGTGTAGATAGATCTGGAGGTCATCCGCGTAAAAAAGATGTTTAATTGTGTTGCCGTCGAGTATGTTTTGCAGGTCGTTGACATAGAGGGTGAACAGCAAGGGTCCCAGGACAGAACCCTGTGGAACTCCCAGATTCGTTTCAAGCCATTCTGAAGCTCCGCTTTTATTCGAAATTACCATCTGGGATCGTCCCTGTAAATATGATTTAATCCACAGGAGAGCCGCCCCAGAGAACCCCAGCTGCCTCAGCTTAGATAGTAATTTGGAAGGTGAGATGGTGTCAAAGGCCTTGCTGAAGTCAAACAGCAGCATAAGCGTCACCCTCTTTTTGTCAATTGCCATGCGTACGTCGTCAGTCAATTTTATTAACGCTGTTTGTGTGCTGTGGTGTTTTCGGAAACCGGCCTGGAAGGGGTCGATTATATTATTTTTATTAAGATACTCCGTGATCTGGGTGTGCGCGATCTTCTCGAGTACTTTTGAGAGGAAGCAGAGCAATGCAATCGGACGAAAGTCCTTAACACTGGAAGGAGCACTGGTCTTTCTTAGCGCGATCAACTGAGCCTGCTTCCAGATACTCGGAAAGATCCCCTGAGCGAAGGAGCAGTTAAAAAGATTAAGAATAAATTCGCCAATAATTGGGAGGGCCTTTACGACCACCCCGCATGGAATACCATCGACACCCCTCGCTTGCGAGGAAAAATGTGATATAGCAAGGACGACGTCACCAATACCAACAGGGGTAAAAGTAAAGCCCCCCTCGCCTGCAAACGCAATAGAGTCCGTCGCATTGTCTATATTTTCGAGAGGTGATACCGATACTCCCGCGAAGTGCTCGTTCAGCTCCCCTGGCGTAAAACCAAAAAACTCCTCCTCCTTTCGCCCAGGCAGGAGGCCGAGATGACGCATCATCTTCCAAATATTTCTATTTTCATCAAGGGCGTCTGATAGTTGTTGGCGAAGGAAGGACTCACGCTCTTGAGCAGAACGCATGTCGACCTCGCTTGTGAGTCGAAGGGCCTCATCGAAAAGCTCCGCTCTCCCCGTGCGCTCATAGCGCCTGAGTGTAGCATTGCGTTTATCAATGAGGAGCCTCAGCTCTGGTCCAGACCAAGGAGCATATTTCTTACGTGGGCAAACCGTTTTCAAGGGCGCCAATTCCTCGATTGCAAATTTTATATTATTATTAAGAACACATAAAGCGCCCTCCAGATCGGTTTCGATGGAATTCATGGCTGTCCAGTCACAACAAGACAGGAGGTCGACAAGGCTAGTTGTGTCTATGCCCTTGTAATCCCGGTACGAGAAGGTGTCACTCGTAGGAGTGGGGGCGTAGATGTCTATCGAGACATGTATGACACAATGCTTGCCGAAACTAGGCAGCCACTCATTCTTAGAATCCAAGATCGTGTCGTTTTCGTCGGTCATGATAAGGTCAATCCATGTGTGTGACGATGAGGTATGATGTGTGGGACCATGCCGGATGATCTGAAGAGATAACTCTTCGGACAGACGCTTGATAGTAGCAGCGTCGTCCGAGTCAGATAGCAAATCCGAGTTCAGATCACCCATTATGATCTTATGACTATGTTCGCCGCATAAGTCCCGCAATACATCGAAAAGGTCTGAGTCCCTTTGCATCGGAATTTTCGGGGGCCTGTAAATAACTCCGAGTAGCACCGGAGGTGAGTCGCCCCTTTGTACGCTACAAAAAAGGTACTCCGGGATTCCAGGTTTTCCTAGACCCGCAGTATCCGATGAGGCAAGCTTTTTGATTTTAAATCCATTGCGCACAAATAAAGCGACACCACCTCCGTTTACATTACGATCCTGCCTAATGATGGAAAATCCCCCGACGCTAACTAGGCTATCGTCCACAATCGGACCCAGCCATGTCTCCGCAAGACCAAAAATGTCGATCGAAGGGCGCTCAGCCAAAAAATTTCGGACGATCTCAATGCGAGCCCTGAGCGAGTTCACATTGAGAAAGCCCGCCCTCAAGCCACTCTCAACACCTGCCGCACTGTCAGGGGGCCTCGCGAGTCATATGGAGGGCGCGGATGAAGATGACGATGATGACGACTGTATTGAGACGTAGAGAGAGAGAGAGAGAGAGAGAGAGAGAGAGAGAGAGAGAGAGAGAGAGAGA
>QLSS01000104.1:387623-409149 GCA_024372645.1 Trichomalopsis sarcophagae
TATATATATATAAGCCAAAAATACGTTTAGAAAACAATAGACGCTTTAGAAATTCATCATTTAAAAATGTGTACCTAGCGAGCCTATAGAAGTATTCACTTCAAAAATTAACTAAATGAGCTAAGATTTAGCAGACAAAAATACGTTTAGAATACTTAAGTTTGAATATATCGGGGGCAAAAAATTTTTATTTTTGTAAGGTTCACAGAGACTAATTATTTTCATAACAAAATTTAATTTTCCAGTTAGCCGCATCTACGCATGCGCGAGTGACGTCCCAGAAGACTTCTGATTGAAGCGCCACCACGCGGCGGCAGGTGTCTGAAAAAGTTTTCAGTATTTTCTGACTCCTAACTCCTATTTCGTTGACTCTCCTTCTCTACAGTCTTCTTGATTTGTGTGTACACACAATTTATTGTATTGTATATGTTGGGGCTTTCATATTTTCAAAAATAACATAAAAATGAATGATTTTTACGTTATTTGGTGGGGGGGGGCACTGTGGTGGGGATTGCGGGGGTGTGTGGGGGGGAGTATCTCCCTAACAACTATATAATATAGGTAGATATATATATATATAACTGTTGTACTAATGGGGACAATTACATTAGATTATAACTTAGTTTGTAAGTTATTTTTGTTATTAGATCAGACCCACGAATAGTGGCTGTATTTATATTTGATGTAACTGCATTTTCATTCTGGTAAATAAATAAATAAATAAAATAAATAAATAGTGTATAGTGTAAATATTTTCCGAAGATATTTTTTGTTTCTTAACTTTTTTTGATTAAAAATTAAAATATTCTGTTATTTTTTTGCAGGATTTAACCCAGGCTGGACTCTTAATAAAACTTTTTAAAATTTTGCTTCCTGCTAGAGGAAGCTTTGTAATAGTAAAATTTTGAGTTCCTTCAAAACTTCTAGAAAATACTTTTTAGTTCGTTAGAAGTTGAAATAAAGTGTTTTTGGAAAATGTCCCTGTGGATATATGTGTGTGTGTGCGTGTGGATGCATGTGTGTGTGTGTGTGTGGATGCGTGTGTGTGTGCGTATGTATACCGTAATATTTCTGGAACTACTTTGTCAATATCAATAAAATTGGACATGCATATATATTTTTGGATTCTGAATTCGGAAAAAAGTTATTTTTTAATTTCTTAACTAAATTTTTTTATGGCCATTTTTTTATTTTCAAAAAACACTATTTTTCGTTTTTTTCAATCATCCCATTGTTACAAGCAATTCAGCTATAATGCATCTCCGAAACTAAACGTCATACCCTCGCGAAAAAAATTATGTCAATGGGTCCATGCCAAACTATACCCCATTAAAATTTGGAGTGATTTGACTACTTATTTTTTCACTAATAAATCAAAAACTTAAAAAAATGAGTGTTTTTTTTTGTGCCTCGATTACGGGCGCAAAAAGGCCTTATTGTACATGAGATTTCGGGAAAAAGTAGATATTTTATGTGTTTTGTCTAAGTGTATTGCACAGCTTTCAAACTCCTATGGTTCGTAAGATATCAAGGTTTCAATTTTTTTTTTTGAAAATTTTTTGATTTATTATATCTCTAAAACAATGTAGTCAAATGCTTCAAAATTTTATTTGGTGATTCACTATAAAAAAGCTATCTGCTGTTAAAATTCTTAACGAATTTTTTCGAAAAATCAACGCAACTTATCCCAACTAAAGCGCATTGAACAAATTCATCCGTCAAAAAAAAAAAAAAAAAAAAAAAAATCCGAATCAGAGAGCACTTGACAAACTGGTGTCAGCTCCAACGGCCGCCACTCCGATTCGTCAACTTTAATTTTGTGTGATAGTGTCAGCTAGGGCCTATCCTCCGGCCTGGAATTATGCACTGCTAGCTTTTCACAAAAATTCCAATATACCTGCGTGTATTTAAACTCTCGGTTCAAGTATACACGCGCGCGTATAATATACTTTCGGTTTGAGTATAGAATACGCCGTCGAGCTCGCACAGCTCGACTGCGACGTAAACACAGAGTCGCGCTTGTTTGCGTCGCTCGCCGCGGCCTTCTCGTATCTATGCGAGCTACCGCGGCTGTGTACTGCGTTCACGCTATAGCGACGCTACCAAAATCTTACTGTTCTCTCTCTCGCGGATATTTCGCGCTCGCGAATTTTATATGGCGTTCCCGCGAGCGTTTTCTTCTACGATTTTCCGCGCGTTCCTCACCGAATCCACACGTTGATGGGCACCATTGTAACGGGGTTCACTTTCGAGGGAAAAACTCAGTGATATTCAACTGAATCACAATCTCTCAGTGGGACGGAGAACTCTCTCAACGTCCGTGATTTACCCGCGTTGAAACGCAGCTCGCTGCTAGAGCTGCTTCACGAACGTCGTGTTCGCACGTGTGCTACCTTTCCGCACTCTCCTGTGCGGAGCCGGCTTCTCAGTTTTGCGTTGCAACCGTTTGTTGCAATGCCCGCGGAAGCGGCGGTATTCGCGATGAGGACGTAGGGAACGGAAGAGAACAAGTCGGGAAAATAAATATAATTCCGATTAAATTCAAATAAAATAAAATAAAATCAAATAAAATAAAAATGATATATTATGCGGCCAATATTTTCTCTATACAAATGTGCGCCAAGTCACCTCAATGTCGACTTGTCGTGAAGAGTATCTCGCGAAGCTTACGCGCGCGAACCAGAAGGCCGTTACTCGGTGCTGCTGCACTAAGTCGTAAATCTGTAGCAGCTGCTACCACTAACGCGATACAGAAAAAGAGCGTTACATACAACAATTAGGCGTACCAGTAGGTTATGTAGAAAATGGTTATAAAGCTTTAGTAAATGGTAGAGTAATTAATGCTAGACATATTCAAGTAGTCGAAAAGAATACTTAATTAATTTGTTATGAAAAACTTGATGACGAAAAAGAGAGAGATTTGAAAAATAGCAAATATGAAAATAAAGAAAATAAAAATATTGGAAAATGAATCCGAAACTGGTGAAAACGATGTAGAGTCAAGTTAAGATAATGAAACGAATTTCGAAAATGTTATAAACAATTATGAAAGCGACGATGATTTGAATACTGTAGAAAATAAAATACTGTAGAAAACTTGATTGTAAAAAGAAAATCAAAAAGAAAGAAAAGTCCTGTAAATAGATTTGGCAATCCAATGTGACATTTCATCTACGTTCACTATGTTGATGCAAATGTACCGAATACATTTGAGGAGGCGATAAACTCCAGTGAGTATAAACAATGAAAAATCGCGATGAATTCTGAAATAAATAGTCTTAAGAAAAATAATACATGGCAGATAGTTGAAAGACCAAAAGATAAAAAAGTCATTGATGTAAAATAGTCTATAAAAGGAAAAATAATAATGTTTATGAAGCGAGAATAGTCGTAAGAGGTTTTCAACAAAGGTTTTCAATATTTAGAAAATATTTATTCCCCAGTAGGTAAAATGCAAACTCTGAAAATTTCATTGTCCTTTTGTTGTAAACACAACTTATTCACAGAACAACTAGATGTAGAGACAGCTTTCTTAAATAGAGAAGTAAAAACAGAAGTATATATAAATGAACCGAAAGGTTATGAGACTAGTGACAATAAAGTTTGCAAGTTGCAGAAAGCATTAAACTAATTGCGAGAAAGTCCTAGAGCGTGGTACAATTGTTTCAATAAATTCATTGAAAGTTTAAATTTGGTCAGAAGTAATTATGATTACTGTGTATACGTAAATAATACAAGCAAAGATTTAATATGCATACTAGTTTTTGTTGATGATCTCTTAATTTGTTGTAAAGACGAAAATAAAATAAACAAAGTCAAAGCTAGTTTGATAAAAATTTTGCAATGGAAGATTTAGGCAAAATGATCAAATATATAGGTATTGATATAGGTTATAGTGATGATAGACGTAAGATCACTTTAAGTCAAGCAAAATACATTAAATCTTTGGCTGCAAAATATAATTTAGAAAATGCCAAACTGTATGATACTCCGATGAAGTCTAATCCCAAACTAAAACAAGCTAGTGAAATAGATGAAAATCTAAAATACAGAAATTTGCTTGTCGAATTATTATATATAAGTACAGGCACAAGGCAAGATATAGCGTACAGTGTTAACTATCTAAGTCAATACCAAAGTTTCTAAAGTACTTGTTTAAGACTAAAGATTTAAAGCTAACATATTGTGATAATGCAACTAATAAGGTATTAGATTGTATGGTAGATTCTGACTATGTAGGTGATAGTGTAGATAGAAAATCCACAACAGGCTTATTGTAATTAGACTATTTGGAAACTTAATCTTTTAGAAAACGGATAAACAAAGCACTGTAACCAAACGTTCAACTTTAGCAGAATATACTGCTATGTCAGAAGCAGTAACAGAAGTACTGTTTATAAAACCACTGCCAAGTCATTGGCACTTAGCTGCCTCCTATTCCGCTAGTAGAAGATAATTACATGCTTTCTATTAAATGGGCACGGATGTATGATATTCTTTTGACAATTTGAGAGTTTAGATTCATGTGTTACGTCTATAACGTAACTTTTGATGTTTCATTTTCAATTGTAAGTAGGACACATTGATGTCTCATTGTTTTAAACAATCAAAATTCAAATTCTTATTACGTTCGCAAAAATGCTGTCGAAACGTGTAAATGTGTCAATGAGCGCTGACACAGCCAAAATGTACACTCAGCGTTCCGTAACGTAACAAGCGAGAGCCACTTTTTATGTGTACAATTTCGATACTTTTAAGATATAATGTTTATAAATCTCCATAAACATATTGTGCCATACTAAGCTTTTAAAAGGTTTTGTGCGCACTTTAGCAGTCAGTACAAAGTTAGAGCTCCGTACCGCACGCCAGTCCGACAATTGGTGACAAGTACAAACTAAAAATTAAAGAGTCTAATACATAATTATAACGACAAGTATAAATACGATTATAAGAATAAAGAAATAAACACTTTCCGTTATCTAAAGCAAAGCAGTAACATTATTTCATTTATAAATCAACATGATTAAAGCACAACAAGGTAAGGTTTAAATATTTATTAACTAACACAGTGAGAGTGTTAGGCGCGTACTAACTAGTTTTGAATATTAGAGCCTGGCCACTACACCATTCAGTACGTTTTGATTATTATAAATCATTTAGTAGTCAGGACGTAACACATGTACTCTATATGAGTCAATCAGGTAGAAGGGTGGGGGCTCCCTTCGCTTAGGCAACATCTTACACGCAGAAAAAGAACACTACTTTATTCCCTAGATACTATTTTTAACATATTTATATGTCATTATCATTCTTATAAATGATAGATTAAATAAAACTTTGTTTAAAGGAAATGTAAAAAGTGATGGAGCAATAAAACATAACTAAGTTTCATTTTTAAATCAGCAAATTATTACATTTTCTTAGAAAAATAGGTCGTGATATCTACCCCTCGGTGGTGAGGAAACGATATCATCTGAATTTTATTTACATAAACTAATAAAAAAATATTTTATTATTAAATTAGAGATTAATTTAGAGATACATATCTGTGGTTGACAGGCAAAATGACTGCGTGCATCGCCACAAAAGTATCAAGTTATGTCGTTATGTCGGTAACTTTTGAATTATTCAGACTGTAGTTCTTGCCTGCTAGAAGCAAGGCTATCAGCCCACCATCTTTCGTATTATCATTAATCATTATGATTTTTTTTTTTTAATTTCCATAGAGTATTTATCAAGGTACAACGTTTTAAAAAAAATTTGTTTTAAAACAAAAGAACGGCGACCAATAATCTGAATTCTCTGCAGTAAAAAGCTAGGTAATTTTATTCGTTTTTAGGTACATATTTAGTAATTTACTTTCATGAACTTTTTCAATAACTTTATTAGAAAAAACTGAAATCTCAAAACTAAAAAATCGCTATAAAAAAACTCGTCATGAAAAATGGACTTTTTTCCCATTATGCTACAGTAAAAACAAACAGAATGAGCCTTGGTGGGTTAAAATCCACAAAATAGAAGCAGAGGTACGGTAGTATACAAACGTCTACACACCCACCCACACACACACACACACGCGCGCGCGCACGCGCACGGACAGTTTCCATAAACACTATATTTCGACTAAAAATACATCAAATTATTGTGGAGCACAAGTAAAAATCAAGGGCGCCGTAGGCGCGCGAGACGGACACAAGTGCTCAAAACATCACCCGGTCTGAAAAAGCCACTCACCCTTGTTGCACACAAGTCCACAAATAGGCCACTTATCATGCATATGAAAATAATGGAAAATTCGAGGACTAGTAAACAGTAAAACAATAGTATATTGAAAATTTTTTAAATCTTGAAAATTTCGAAAATTTTGAAAACTTTGAATATTTTGAGAATACTTATATAGACACACACAACTATCGGATAGCTGTAGAGTGAGGAAAAAACTACTCCCTTCGGAGGTAAAGACGAGGAAAAGTTTTTTCCTCCCAAGGGAGTAGTTTTTTTCCCGTTGCTAAGCAAAACTCGATTTTCCATTCATTTTACATGCATGGAAAGTGACCTTTTTCGTGCACATATCGTGAAAACATATTTTTTACATGTTTCTAGACAAACTCAAAAAATCACTATTACAATGCTTCCTCTAGGAGAAAGCAAACAATCTTTTGAACGAAATGTTTAATATAAAATTGGATAAACCTATAAACATGTTCGAGGATAACTCATGTACAATGCAATATCATTATATAAATGAAAATTATGAAAATGGAATAATTGACATTGTAAAAGTAGATTTACATTCAAACTTAGCTGATATGTTAACAAAAAGTCTAGACAAAACCAAGTTTTTGAGAAACAGTGAAGCGTCAAGGTTGTTATAAATTGCAAAAAGAAAATAATGTTTGTAAAAGGATCAAGATTATAAAATTCAGGAGGCGTGTTGTAATATGTAAATTGTGATAATACTCCGAAATGGTATACGTCGCGCCATCTATTGGTATGTGACGATTTCGTGCAGTCAGTCGAGCTCACGCGAGAGCAAGCGTACCGCGCATGCCTTGCGACTACACTCTATGCACCGAACATATACTGTATATTCTGTTCTCACTCTCTCGACTACAAGACTCCGAGTAGAGCGGACGCACTGCCGACTAGGGTCTCAAGCCTTTTTCAATATATATTATTCAAATCTCACAGTAATTATTTATTTCTCGAACCTTTTCAACAGAATAAAATTTCTATTTATGATCTCTCGTCATAATGTGAACTAGTCTCCAATAAAAGCTAAATTCATTTATGTGCACAGGACTGAGAAAAGTGGTGACCGTTTCAATAGGTTATGTTAAAAATTATTTATAAATTATTTATAAATAAAAAAATAAAAGTAAGTCACCCATAATACTGATGACAAACTTTTTATCACTTTTTTACCACAGTAGTTGTCATTAATTGTCTTAAGTAACCTACGTAACTACTGTTGACATACTTAAGGGGTCATAAATCATTATAATTGGCCTAATTACCGTTTACATGTATAATTGCTTCTGTTTATATATACACGTGCTACTGTATCTCCTTCTATACTTAGGCCATGCCCCGTCTCGCTATACGGGCCCGTATACTACTGGAATGCTTGTATTATAATGTACTATAAAATGATTTGTTCCTTTTGATTAAAATAAATAATTTTTGATTCTAGAAATCATTGATCTTATATTATTAATGTTTAGGGTCCAGTTATGTCTTTGACATTTGGTTCAATAATAGCTGATAAGGAACTTCAATCTATTGGTCTTAAAAGTTTGTGTTTTGGTATATGTTTATCGATATTATTTGGATTTATTTTTGGATTAATTCTCGGAACAACAGAAATGCCATGGGGATATAATGATTGGCCAACAGACGAAATGAAAGGACGGTAATATTTAAACTTATTATAATTTTAGTACCGAAAGAACGCTGCAGATTCATTAACACAACGTTTTTTAAATAATATATAATTTGAATCTGTATACGAATATCAAATCATATAATTTTCATGAAAAAATTTAAACCTTAATATTTGACATACCATAGGGTCCTCATAATCTCATAAAATCATGAATTGTCTTCAAACATTCTAAACTTTAGTTAGCTAGTTATAAGGTATAATAGAAATAGTAATTTTTAGTTATACAGGGTAAACAGGATGAGAGACAAAGAATTTGAATCATGATATCTTTTAAACCAAACGGTTTTATAAGCTACACAAAAAACCTAGCCAAGGAGATCAAAAGATCGATATTTTCCCAAAATTTCAACTTAAATAGAGCCTTTTTACTCGCGTAAACGTACGACATAGAAAACCCTTTTTTTAAGTTTTCTATTTTTAGCTTGAAAACAAGTCATCAACATGGTTTAAAATTTTTACAGCAAATAGATATATTCATTTTTTATTGTAATAAATTTTTTCAAAACGTTTGACTATTTAGATTTGAAGATATTAAATTTCTTTTAAAAATCACCTTTTTTATTATAAAAATTGAACAGTCAATCTGGAAAATCTTGCCGAAAAAAGTAGTAAATTTTATGCTTTTTTAGATACACAATTTTTTAATATATTGTTATAGATCATACCATCAAACTAAAGCAAATATATTTTTTCAAAAATCAAGCACTAGGTTTAGTATGGTAAAATAATAAAATAAAATAAAAGAAAAGAAAAAACTTTCATAACTAGAAAAACTCAATATTTAGTGGTACGCAAGAGCAACATTTTGAATTAATATTCAGTCTGAACAAGTTTCTGATCTGTGCGAATAGTTTTCATATTATGAGATCCAGGTGTAATATTGATTGTAACGTTGCAATTCTGAAATACAAGTGTTTTGTTTTGAATGTCCATGTTTGGTTTTGATGTGTAAAGTCCTATATCAGGGTTATCATACACAGGAAATATTTGCTGATTCTCTTTAGTAGAATTAGACATATTTCTATCCTCAACTGGTTGTGATGAAATTTGTTTCTGTATCGGTGTATTGTTGTTGTTGAAGTGGATTTTGATACGTCTGGTTGAAGTTGGTTTGATGAAATATTTGTAATTAATTCTGGTACTTTATTAGTAGTCGTAAAGGTTGATGATGTTCTATGAGATACCGGTTCTGGAGGAATTACTATTACAGGTATGTTAGATAGTGAAGGTGATCTTAATTGTGATGAAATTTTTTTCTGATTTATTGAAGTTATTGAAGAAGATGTTGATACGTCTGTCTGAAGTTGGTTTGATGCAGTATTCGTAATAGGTTCTGGTAGTTTATTAGTAGTTGATGAGATTGATGGTACACTATGAGACACCGGTTCTGGAGGAATATTAAAGGTACGTTGGATAGTAATGTTGATTCGACTTGCTGAGATGGATGCGCTGCAGAAGTTGATTCTGGCAGTTTGTTAATAGTCCTGGAGGTTGATGGTTTATTGTGAGATTGTACATTAAGTCCACTCTATATTTGATTACAAATTTTTATCTTGTTGTTCATACTCTCAGCTACATATCCATAAGCAACCGTGCTAGACTTCCAGTCTCTGGAGAGTAACCAAGTCTGCTTCAGCGTCAACTAAGAGTGTTGCAGATGTTCTTCGAAAAGAATGTCCAGTGTATTTATTTACATCCTCCAATTTCAAATAGTTGGCAATGTCTCTTGGCATCGTTGCATGTATTGATACCAACAGGTTGTGCAGCACACTTTCCATTGTTGTACCGTAAAAAAATCTGTCAATCGGACAGGATGCTGGTCAAAATTGCATGCATTTCCAGCAATACTCGAACAATAGACCAGTTATTGTGAATGATCTGGGCACATTATTTTTAGTTATTAGGATTTTGATGAGTATACAGTATTCATCAACAACTTTTGTTACATCCTTCATAACAATATTTGTAAACACTACTCTCCGTAATGCCCCAGCTATTCCAAAAATTAGTGCAACCTGTAAGATAGAAGATGTATGGATAAATCAAAACGATAAATTTTAGAATCGATAGTATAAGAATAAGTCTTTTTACCTTCTCACAGAAATAAACTTCATCGCGTGCTTTATTCAGGAATTTGGATATATTCTCTTTGGTGAAAACATAAGATTTTTTTTCTGCTGATATCCTTTATTGCACTTTTTCAAATATCCCTGCAATCTTTTATATTTACCAATGTTGATATGGTTATAGACATTACATGTTAACTTTAACATTGAGTACATTGACCACATACTCGCTGGTGAATCCTTTTGGACTGTTCTGCGAAATAAGCCAAAAACACATCCTCACAAAATGAGTTTGTACCACTATCTTTTCGCCACTTTTTAAACGCATTGTCAGCTGCTGTATACGATTGTTTCGATTTATTTGGCAACATACTGAGTGAAACATCTTTCGCAGCGTTTCTAATCGCTTCTGGCACATAACCACTATTTTCATCTGTACTACTCGAACTTTCTGAGATTTACATATTAGCGTTAAAAACCAGAACAACAAAAACGAACGCACGACGTGATTCGATTGTATTAAAAATATAAAAAGCACACAAGTTGGATAACGGACAAAAAGACGCGAAATATAGTGTATATTACAAGATGAATATAGTGTAGTAGTATATTACAAAAATATAACTTTTTTCAGTTTCCCAATCTCGATAGCGGGTTTATGTCAGACGTGCTATAAAATAGTATATAATATTCGTGACCTAAGTTGGCACTTTATTACACGGCGCGACGGTATCTAACTACGCACCGTGAATAAAGTGCCACTTAGGTCACTTGTATCGTGTGTAATATGTTATCGTATGTTGTATGTAATATGCTATTATCGCAATGGCACTACAGGTTACGTATTTAACTGCAAGCATTATGTCATAAAGTATGTTCAATAAAAAGAAATGGCTAAGATGAAACGTTTTGCTTATCACATTAGGTACTGGGCTCTTGTAAGAAGATCAGAATAAACTCACATACACATCCGCACGAAGATGCCGATACCTCGTATGTGGCATTTCCCCTGGGTGGCAGATGGGGAAATGCTCATCGGCGCGTCAAGGTCTCCTCAACCAAACGAAGGGCAGAGCAGAAATAAAATATGCTCTGTGGACCAAACAGACTGCATGTATAGACGACAGTGATACGGAAATAGAGGTTAATGCTATACGCAGCAAAATCGAGAAATTGATGCGGCTACGGCGCCAGAGCGGCTACAACGCCACTGAATACCGACACTTGGTAACCGGTTAATCTGCCTTACTGAGAGGTAAATCTGTCATACTGACGTCCGACGTCCGACGCGGGCAGCCTGAATTTGAATTCGATGCATGTATAGAGTTTAAAAATTTGTTTTTATTTGTTTTACCGATATCACACGTGGGCAGCCCGCATTCAAATTTCTTGCCGATATACGACGACAGCTTGTATTCGATGTTGGTAAGATATATTTTTAAACATCTGATGACGCGGTACGGATGTCATGATGCATTACACCTCCCGTGCTAAAGACAGCTCTTCATCACATTATACAGTGTGCCAAGCTCTCCGCAATGTATCTATACTCTCATTTTCCCACAGTCCGATGCTTCCGATTTAACCCTATTGTTCTGGCATGGAATTCGTGTTGCTGAAATACTTGCTGAAATAATTTTTCCATTCTTCGCTTTCATCAGGAGATATATATTACATTGTTTGCCATCTTGTACTTTTCTAGCGTTCTTATCTTCAACAAGAGGAGTATATGAAACTTTATTTCGACTCATTTGGGAGAATGGTTAATGGTTAGTTTAATAGAACTTATGGTTATTTATATAGCTTTATAAAAAAAAAAGTGGTGGTTGGGGAATATTTTTTAGTTAAATAATTGTTTTAACATCTCCACTTATAGGATTATACTTGACATGCTATCATCTATAATTAAACAATATGCTGTTGTTAAACAATATATTTTCTTTCGTTTCAAACTCAAGACACATCTTCATTGCTTAAAAGAGAATTCATATTTTCATGGTAATAAGCACTTTGAAATTGTGCATACATATCATACAACATTGCAAATTGATTATTATCAATATCAAGATTAAGATTATTGTATAAATAATTCTGCGAGTTGAGAAAAAAGTTTAACATTGCTAATCTTACAACGATCAAAATGGCTACAATTTTTCCTATTATGTCCTTTCCTAGCAGTTTAAGAGGCTAGGATAATAAAGCGTGGTTTTTCCAACTGGTCTGATGTTTTGACGGACCATACATGCTGAGTTGTACGTGGAAGTACTGGATATTCAATTCCCAAGACCGAAAACTCATAGCAATGGGTATATCTTTTTGAATGTAGTTATAAAGTTGTATTTTACTTTTGTCTGACAAAACTACATAAGGCATAAGCCACTCTATACGAGAAATTGTTAATTTAAAATCATCACATATAGCTCAATTTTCAACTATATTGCCTCCTGTATAATAACATCTACATGACTTCTTGATCTTGTGACAATAAGTTCATATTTAGAATTGAAAATAATTTTTCGATAGTCTTCAGCAAAACCAAAAATCATTGAAAGAGGTATAGTGATGTCAAAATTTCCATTGTTATCAGATATTACCCTCTCTTATAAAATTAGTCCATCCAGAATTCTCATTATATTTACTCTGACTTGGTGCGAAGGAAACATAACCTTTCATTTTACTAGAAAGATCGACATTTTTACATCGATCAATTTCAATCGCATTCATTTCATATCGCATTTCCTCAAACAAATGACATAAAGCATTGTTCACAAAGTTATGGCGCGAAACATGCCGTTGTTATGAAAACGCTGTTTCGCATAGTCTACACAAAAAACGAGCTAAGTGAAAACCGCGTTTTCACGCATGTTGTGTTAAAAAATATGGTTCGATACATGTGCACGGAGTAAGCGAGCCTTGCACGGGTGTTTTGTCACCGTCGCTTCGCTCTGGCAACCAACTACACATCTGCGAGAATCGCATACTTGGCGCACTTGTATCGAAGTATACTATTTTAACACTCTGTGTGAGAAATTTGATTTCTCCTAGCTGCGTAGCGTGCGCAAAACGCCTGATTTTCACACTAGTGGGTGAAATGCAGATTTTGCGCACGAGTATCTGCTAAGAACTCGTGTCAAAAAATAGTATACGATACTGATGCGCGTAAATGATCATCACTCTCGCTTTTTTGTCACCCTCGCTACACTCTCCCTACTGAAAAAAATCTCGCTATTATTCGCTTGATTAATCGCGGGAATAATCGTGCGATTAATCGCGTTAATTTATCAAACCTATACGGGCGTATTTTGAAACAATGCAACATTAATGCATCGCTGTAATCAGCGTGAAAATCTAAGCATAGGAAAATCAGTCTGAACATTTTTTCGTGAAAAATGAGGTTAGGGAAAGCCAATGAAATTGGCCAATCAGAGCGCAAGTACAGGAGAAAGAAACGCTTCGCTGCTAGCCGTACCATAGTGCCCCGGAGAGAGAGGTAAAGCGCCGTCGCGCTGGCAGCGAAGAGTGAGGATGGCCGTTGCTAAGACGGCCGGCGAAACTGCGAGGGAGAGAGAGAGGCAATAGACGAGCGCGAAAAAGGAAACACGCTGCTGACAATCACCTAGCGTGCAGTGTCGTCGTGTTTCTTAGAAATATTGCGACCAGAATTGTTAGCGTCAGTGCTATCTCGTCTATGAAACGATAGTCGATATTACTTGTCGCAAGAGGTTGACAAATGCAACGATTTCGAAGCTGCCGTCAAAAAGTTTGATCGATCAGATGTACCTTCGATTTTCGGAGCTTGGTCGAAGAGACCTCGTAAGCCGCGCCAAGACCGCGTTCTTACGCTCAGCTGCAAGTTTCAGCAGCTCAAATGTGTCGTAGGTGACGGGGCGAGTAGCCCTTCGACAGTTGAGCTTTTTTTGATTGATATTTAAAGCTTGCAAGACAGAGATATCGTGAGCAGCGGTCGCGTTCTTAGGCATAGCTGCGAGTTTCAGTAGCTTGAATGTGTCATAGGTGACGGGGCGAGTAGCCTTTCGACAGTTGAGCTTTTTTTGATTGATTTTCAGAGATTGTTCGAAGAGACCTTGTAAGCTGCGCCGCGGCCGCGTTCTTACGATGAGCTGCGAGTTTCAGTAGGTTGAATGTGTCGTGGATTTTAAGGCGACCTGTAAGTCGAAAGACGAGCTCGTTTCAATTAATTTTCCAAGCTTGCGCGACGAAGATCTTGTGCGACGCGCTGCGGCTAAGCTCATACGCTTAGATGCGTGTTATATTCCGTCGAAATTTACAAGGCGAGCTGGTATTTCACAGTCAAGTTCTTTTTTAAAATAATTTTCGGGAATCCGAGAAATTTATATGACCAATTTTGTTTTATTTGTCTGTATAAAATAAATGTTTTGTCACGTTTATCAGTCAATTTTTAAGAAATAATACGAAATGTTTAAAGTGTAGTTTGTTATTCAGAATGTTCCACAACTAACATGTGAAGTTGTCTTTTGTTGGTTATTGACTTAAGTTTTCTTATCTGATGTGCTTTAATGTGTCAACAATTTTGCGATAAATATGTCAGGAAAGATGTGTGTAACTTCTCGCTTTTTCAATAACGCAAGTAAATACAAGTGCTTTGTAAGTATTTTTTCAACGTTTAATGATCCAACGTCTCCGCAGTCTTTACAAAAGTGTTTTTGTTTTAAGGGGAAGTCATACTCAGATTTTACCGACCGAGTCGATAGTACGAATGCTTGGTAGAAAATAACTTGAAACTAAATAAATACGATGAGTTATGTAAAACCAAGTCTTTGTTGCCCTTCCTTTTGCTTCCATCTATCACTATGCAAACTTTCAAATAAAAATATTAACTCAGTAACAAATGGCATTTGAACGAAAATCAGTAGCTGCAGCGTGTGCATATTGGAAATTTCGTTCAAATGCCATTTTTATATGCATTTACAGATAGACTTGAAACTTTGCACAGAGCTATAAAATTATGAAATGAAGGGCAAGTAAGACTCGGTTTTGCATAATTGTTTATAAAAAAAGTGGTTTGATTACCATTTTTTCAATATTATCTGCTGTTAGATGGCGACACATTCGCCTATATATTTTCGTATACATGGCTATTTGTCGACAGATGGCGGAATGTATGCCGGAATGCATTGGGTCCAACAAGCTGCGAGTCGGCTTCTGCCGTCGTGTTATACGCGGCATTCGCGGCAAGCTTCTCTTGTTATGCTTGTAACGTGAGGTTAGGTTAGTTTATTGCACGGTCTGCCACGTAAGTTCTGCGGTGCCGATCGAAGACGGCGGACGATGTCGTTTACATAAATCGAGAACAAGGTTGACGAGGAATAAATTGTAATGAATATGATTTTTGTTATGACTGAATTGATTTAATTATTTTTTTTTATCGTTTGATTAGGTTTAATAATCATTTATACAAACCATGTTGGTAATAGATGTTTAGTTGTAATAATTTTAGAGACAGTTGGTCTGATCTTGTACCCAATGAGCACTTCGGTTATGAATGAGATGCTATAACTGTTGTTCGATTAAATTGGGTCTAATATTTTTAATTTTGTTTGTATTTTACAAACGTAAGTTTGTATTTTATAACCATTAATTTTCAATGAATTTACTGATTCTCATTTCATTTTGAGACAAATTTACAAAATCTCCATTACTTTGAATTGACGAATGTATGTAAAGCTAGGTATGTATATGTAATAATTGCAACTATAAAGTCTATAAAAATAAAGTCTGACGTAAGTTAGAATCATTAAATTATTATCATGTAATCTCGGTTATAGGATTCAATGAAAATAGTTTTGAACATAATGTATATACCTGCTTAAGATGTAATGGTAAAACGATGTAAATACTTAAACTGAATTTTATGTGGAAAAAAAATATATATAGAATTTTAGAACTGATCGTGTTTTGAATAAATATTTGATACAGAGAAGGTGTTATTTATTTACAGTAAATATACATACATTATTTTTATAAATATTTCACTCAAGGTAAGTTAAAACTTAATATAATAACTTATACTCGTGTCCACCAGTAGCAGCAGTAAGCCAAAGCTTCCGTCTCCGGTCGAGGCATCTTCATCTTCGAGAGCGAATCACTGGTAATGCGCAAATGGCAAATCCTGGAGTTCGATGGCAAACCCTACTATGCTTTCGTTCCCGAGGACGAGCTTCCCATCAAAGAGGAGCATATCTCCGAGCTCCACGACGATGTCTCCTACTCATCCGTCGACGAGCAGAAAACCGACGACGACGAGGACGAAGTTGAAGTGAGAGAAGAGCAACCGCAGAGCCAAGAAGAAGACAAAGACGACCCCGTATCCGCTGATGAGCAAGACAACATCGTTGAGGAAGTAGTACAGCCAACGCAAGACGTCAAGCCTGTCATCGTCAAATCCGCCGAGTCAATAATTGTCGAACCGATCTTAGCCAGAAGTTTGGTCGGATCTTCGGATGCTCATTCATTAGGTGACCTGTACCAGGTGAAAGTCCTGGCAGGTGTCGTCACCCTCGGAAAGCTCAACATCGAGGCTATGGATACCAGCGATCAACAGGAGGTGGCCCAGTGTGTTCCGGCCTCCCCAGAAGTCCAAGCGCTCGAGGACGAGTCACAGTACTTTGAGGGCTTCGCAGTTGAAACCCCCGAGGACGACACCAAAGAACTTCTTGTAATTCAGTCCGATCACGAGGAACTCGAAGGCGACGCTGCAGAGCTGGTAAAAAAGCCTTCTTCTAGTACAGGTCAGCACAACCTGAAGTGTAAAGCCTGCTCTGAAACTTTCGAGTCGACTCTTGCGTTCCGAACACGTCGCCTGGAAGCAGAAGAAGAAGGTCTGTATCCAAGAGGACGGTATGTTCATCTGCTGCATCTGCGACTTCCGCAGCGAGAAGAAGAATCTTCCCTTACGGTGCCTGTGCATTCGTTTGTCGATCCAAGCACTCGCTTCAGTCGTACTTCATCCGCAAGCACACCGACCGTTACAAGCACATGTGCAAGTTCTGCACAAAGCAGTTCAAAGTCATGGGTGACCTGGCCAACCACGTGCTGTTCCACTACAAGCAGAAGCTTGTCAACTGTGACTTCTACGGCAAGCTCTGTCTCAACAGTGGATCGCTCTACGTTCACCAGAAGTGGGCGCACTACAAGCCCAAGTACGAGTGCAGCATCTGCAAGCGCCGAGTGCGGCAAGACCTTCACCAAGAAGGACTCGTTTAAGAGGCACATGGCCGTTCACTCGGGCAGTAAAATTATCTTACATTTATAGAACTACAAAAAGTAAAATTAATTTAATCTATGAAAAAATATTAGGAGGAACTTGTCCAAGATTTGCAAGAAGTCAATAAATAACCATTTTGTAACTGGTTTGCAATTTTATTTGGCATGGGGTGGCTTGTAAACTTGTAGTACTTGAGATAATGATATATAGGGAGCATCAACAGCTGTCATGTATTCCATACTGCCGAGCTTCCACTCTTCGCTCTCTTCATTAACAAAAACTGACCGAGGTGAACATTGTTGTGCCGCAGATTACCATCATTGTTTAAAAAGCTCAATGCTCTCTGAAAATAAAACAAACAAATTTAAATATACATGGGTTCATATCTTGGAGAATCTATTTGAAATGCCATTGTACTCATAGTAATCTGAAATATATCCCAGGATAAGTAAAGCTTGCGCTTATTACCCTCTCCAATGTCAAAAACTCTAGAAATACGATTATGAAGTGGCTCTACTCTTTCTGTAGCCAAATAAATTGTTTTATCTGTCTGTAAATCATAGTCACAACATTAAAATTAATCAAAAGTATAAGAAAAGTTGTCTGTAATAAAGCTTGTCTAATACAATGATAAAGTCTGACCTACCTCTAAACTATCTAAATAAGCAAGTATACTTGGATGTCGCAGTGTTTTCAGTCATTTTACTGTAGCCTAAGCAATTTCCAGCTGATACTCTGCACCAGGTTTAAATTGGAAAACAAAGACAGACACTTCCTCACCTACAGCTGCTCCAGTTATCTGGCGAGTCTATCGTTGCTAAAATTGATAATCATTGCAGGATTATTTGTTTGAATCACACCATAAATCTATATTCATTTCTCTATAAAACAGAATTTATCATTATCTCACCTGCATTAATGTTATGTCAGCTGTAAATTCACCCTCACCCGCTAAACTATAAAAAGCCACATTTCTACCTCCATAAGGTAGAGGGATTTCAGTTTGTGTGTTACCTCTTTGTACATTTGTTAAGAGCGTAGGAGGCTATAAATAAAACAAAACAATGATGTCAATGATCATTTTATTAGATAATCAAAGAGTGCCTTTATCAATAAAATATACCTTGTATAAGACTGGAATGCACTAGTTCGAGTTGGATCCTACCAATCTCCTGGTGTCCATGGCCTTGATGCATTTGCCTAAAATCTTACTGTTGCCTTTGCTACCAAAAACAGACAATCTTGGCCAATAGCTACTACTTGTTGAGAACTCAACCTAATCTCTCAGAGATGTTTGGCCCCTGCAATAAAAATGATTTAACTCTTGGAAGCCCTATACTTATAATAATTTTATACATCTAAATTCCATAGTTTTCACGCATGCACAGAGTATAAAGTTATATATAAATTTATTTATTATAATCAGAAAAAATAATCATCCCAATAAACTTTGTATGTGTACATACCTCATTGAATTGGAAGATGCACATTTTTAATACAGTGTAATTACGAAAAATGACAACAGACTATTCGTTCATATGGTTTATTTAACGAACGAAACAAAGGTGCAAATTAAAATCATGGGATGTAAATAACAATGACTCGGAAGAAAAAGTTCTGCCGGGTGGCAAAGCACTCCGGCAAGCGGCAGTGAGGCAGTCCCGACACATACTGTGGGTACTCGCCACGAACACTCTAGCGCTCGGGTAGTGGGGGAAGCGCGAAAGAGTGAGGGAAGAGCCGCTCTGCGCAGCGGCGGAGAAGAACCGTTCCGACTTCCGAGCGTGACTGACCTCGTGTATATCAGAGAGACGAAATAAAGAGAGTTCCGAAAAACTGGTGTTGAGTCTTTACCTCATCTCCTGGACATCCTTCCGGTGGACGTGGGACCACCTAAAAACATCTGCATCTGTGTGACAGAAGCCCACAATACCGCGTGCGCATACCCCATCTGCTGGCAAATAGTTTTGCAGATATATGCATGCATATATTGTAACGTGGTAGTTCAACTACACGTTACAAGCGAGAATTTGCGCCGCGAGACACAGAAAACCGCGCAACGTGGCAAGTCGATCCACGAGTAGGCGCGTAGAGGGGTGAGTAGTTCGCGTGGGGAGCGCGCGCAGCGCTGGCCCCGCGACCATGTGTTGCCGCATGAGGAGAGCTCGTCCTCTTTCGCTCCGCATCGCTTCTACCGATAGGACGCCTACGCTCTCTCCTAAGCTCTCGATCAACCTCGAAGCAACCGCATTCGTGCGCCATTGCAGCTCACCTTCACTCTCGTTATCGTAGCAAGTAAGTAACAGTGTATTAGCGTGCGAACTAACTAGTGCGGCTGTGCCTCGGGTGAACGCGACGCGACACGGTTAGTGTGACGCGGTGCATCTCGACGAACGCGGTAATGGCGGCCAGCCGAGTGTCGTGAGGACTCGTCGCCTGTTGCGATTGATGTAAGCTCTGGATCGTTTTCGCTATCGTTTCCTTGACGCTACCGTCGTCCTTCATTCAAGCTACCGTCTGCCTGTCCCACGCCCTAGCTCCCGATCGTTTCCGCTATCGTTCCCTTGAAGCTACCGTTGTCTTTCATTCAAGTTACCGTTTGCCTGTCCCGCGCCCTAGCCCTCGATCCTTTTTGGCTATCGTTCCCTTGACGCTACCGTTATCCCTTACTCAAGCTACCGTTTGTCTCTCCCACGCCCTCGCTCTCGCACAAGTCCTCGCTATCGTTGCCCAGGTAGGGCGTATATCTCCTCGCTATCGTTCTCCTCCCGTATCGCACCTCCCCGCTATCGTTTCCCTCGTCCCTTCCGCCACTCCAACCGGCTACCGATTACTGTACACTACCGAGCTACCGTCAGTAAGTAATTTAGCGATTAGGTTAGGTTAGTCCTTTATCGGAGTACCGTTAAGTAATTCTTAGGATGCACGAGCGTGTGCGTAAGTACGAGTGAGTACTGGGTGTCGTCGCGCGGTCGTGTCGAGGTCGTCATATCGTGAATGGTTTTTGGGAATTAAAAATAAGGGAGCGGGTTTGCACGATGCGGTGTATGGAAAAATAAGCGTTTGATGGGTCGGGGAATCGCATAACTCGCGAGAGTACGCCGCGACGGACGCGCTGGTCGTCGGGACCGGTAGACGACCAGAGAGGCGAGGCGGGTACTCGCCCGCACCGGCAAGTCGGCGGGCGGCGCGCTGACGAGCGTGGTGTCGGTGTCGATTGTTCGGTGGGCGCGAGTGATCTCCCCGGAGGGAGATAAGACTTTCTAAAAATTGTTGCGGGGCCGCGGGCGTAAGTTCGCTTCCCCTCACGATGACCTCGACCGGTGGTGTGGCGCACCACATAATAGTTAATTAAGTCAGCGTAGTGCCTCTGGATTGTAGAGGCCGTAGATTCTCGGCGGGTTGCCGTTGGTTGTTAAAGGAATAAATGAGAAATAAAGACGACATATCATATCCGCAGTAAGCTTTAATGAGTTTTATAACCCACGACCCTGTTCGATATTTTACCCCCTCCTGGAGCTAGCCGAGCTCAACTCCCGCGCCGCCGGGCCCCAACACACGGTGGCGCTCATACGGAAAGGGGATCGCGGGATCCTCGGCATCTCTATGCCTGGCGCCCTGGGCCGAGGCGGCCCGCCGCCGTGTATGCATTGGGGTGTGACGGCGCGCGAGACTAGATTTAGGGAGCACTGGGCTGCCGCGCAAACCCCAGCGTTTCAATATATTCAAGCGATTATACACGCATATAAGAATGCCATTTGAACGAAATTTCCAGCATGCATGTTACGCTTTAGCGTGCTACAGCAACTGATTTTCAAATAACGTTCAATTAACGTTCAAATGCCATTTATTAACGAGTTTATAGATTGACTTCATATTTTGCACAGTGCTAGATGGCAAGTATGTCTTGGTGTTGCATAATTTATTGTATTTATATAGTTTCAAGTATTTTTACCGAATATGGAACCCTCTGAAGAGGACGATTTTGCTATAATTATTTTAACAGCTTTTTAAAATATCAAACTGCATGTAAAAAAATTGAGACGTCATTTTCGACGTCAAATTATCTGAATTTTCGATTTCTGCAACGACAATTTTCAAAAAATGCATATTAAAGTATATAGAAGACGTTTCGATTTCCTCACTTAGACGCATGCGCACTATATTAGCCAATCACATAGCCGTTAATCTTGGCTTCAACATCCGGTCATGACTTTTTTATAGAGGGATTTGTATATTTATCAAAAACATGAAATTTCGAATAAAAGA
>QLSS01000105.1:0-32697 GCA_024372645.1 Trichomalopsis sarcophagae
CTTTAAGGAAATTTTTTACCACAAAATACAAAATAAATAATCAAATTATTGAAAGAATTGCTTTTTATTTTAATCAGTGAAAAAAAAAATAATCAATTTTTAATTATAAAATAAATTTTTTTCTCGCCTTAGTTTCAGCAAACTCTTTTATTGTATCATTTAGATCTAACGATCTTAATAAATTGTTGTTTATTGCTAAACTTGTTAGAGACGATAATCGATCGTTAAGCATAGTAGACCGATACATATTTTTAATTCGTTTTAAAACAGAAAACGACCTTTCGGCTTCACAATTAACTATAGGGATGGTTATGAATAGTCTGTAGGCTATATAAACATTTGGAAAAACGTTAACTAAATTAGATTCAGACAGCCAATTTAAAACAAGTAAAGGATTAAGTATGTAATCCTTAAGTGAATCATCATTTTGATTTGAAAAGAAACCATTAGGTTGTAATCGTAGCAATGGAATAAATTGTTCAAGTTAGTCAATCAATCTACTTTCCAAATCTTGACTATACGTTTCCACGAGATTGTTTGCACTGTATTTTATTTCATCGATTCTTAGAATCAATAATTTAGAAAGAAAATCAAATAATTTAGTCACATAGCTATAAGCCTCGCTTCGTTTAACTAATTCCATTGTAATTTTATCAAGTATAACGTAAAAGGTTTCAACTCGGAATTTTTCATTTTCATTTAAAATCTCATCTTCGACTTGACCATCAGATAATTTTTTTTTTATTTTTCGCTTGTGAATCCGAGTATATTCTTGTTCTACAAAAGAACTAAGAGCTTCCGATTTATTTTCTATTTCCGTGAATTCTTCTCTTAATTGTTTCACGTAATCGATTAATGATAACAACATTTGGTTAGCTGTAATTAAGTCTATTTCAACCTTTTGTAGAAATGTACTAACATTATCAAATCGTTTAAGAATTCGATTCCAAAGCACAGCCATAAAAACATTTTCTAATTTAACCATGCTTTTTTGTAAAGATAAAGCTTCATGGCTTGTGTCAGATTTTTGTTCTGGGTCGGCTATTATTTCCGATAAGGATTCGTAAATACCATCAAAATTCTCCATTAAATCTTTTGAAGCATTTACTCTTTTTGACCATCTAGTAACAGATAAATTTTTAAGCTTCGCATTATGTTCTGTTAAAACATTCCATCGATGAGTGGATGCACTAAAGAAAGTATACAGGCCTTGTAAAGTGCCAAAATAATTTCTGGAATGAATGCATGCACCTACACTACATTCACCAACCAAGTTTAGACTCTTAATCGAGCCTGTAAACCCGAATACTTTCCGGACATATTGCTAGCGTTGTCGTAAGTCTGCGCACGGCAGTCGGCTATATTTATGTCATGTATCTGTAACAAGGTTATAATATCTTCTTCCAATGATTTACCTGTATGACTTTTTATGTCTAAGAAACGTAAATATCGTTCGTGTACGTGCCCGTTCAAATAATAACGAAATATAACAGACAATTGATCTACGTGAGAAATGTCTGGCGTAGAGTCAACCACAAGACCCCAGTATTTAGCTTTTTTTATTTCTATTACAATATGATGTGAAATTTTTTTAGCCAGTAATTCAATAAACTCCTCGCAAATAGTTTTTGATAAATAAGAAACCGTCCCTCGACCTTTATTTGCGTAATTATCTATATGACTTTTTAAAATCGGATCGAATTCAGATAATAACTCTATTATGCCTAAAAAATTTCCATTACTTTTTGAACCGATAATTTCGTCAGAGCCTCGAAAAGCCAGTCCTCTTTCAGCTAAAAAAATAATCACAGCAACAATTCTTTTTAATATTTCTACCCAGTATTGCACTTCCAGTTGTGTCGCGTTTATTAACTGCTTATCAATATTGGAATTCTTGTTCATGAAATTTAACCAATCTAACATACAACGACTATGTTCTTTAGAATTTTCATGTCCGGTTATAATTTCGTCTGCCTTTTTCCAATTAGAAAATCCGTCTTTAACGAAAACGTTTTCTCGATCGATTGACAATAATTTGCATGCAAAACAAAATACGCTACCACTTGATTCCGAATACATTAGCCAATTTCGTTCATACTTTTCACCATTACTCACTACTCTTTGAAAATACTTGCATGAAAAATATCTATTTTGTTTTGCATATGTTCGCTTCGATGCTTCAAAAGAGGAATTTTTATTTTGAAAATATAAATGGCCTTTGTTTAGATATCTATCTCTATCTATTTTATTTTCATTTAATTTCGATGGCCACAACGTTGGATCACTGTGAATAATCCCTAAAAATTATAGAAATTTTTTAATGTCTATATATTTCTGAATAAAGCACAGACAAAAAATATGAAAGTACCTGTTGATGTATTTTCATTAACGTCTATCACACTAGAATGATTTGTAATAATTTTTATGCCAAGTAAACCATCAGATTCATTGACATCATTTGCTGTATCACTGCGAATAATACTCTCATTGCTGAGATGCTCGATTACATTCTCTACACTAGACAAAACTTCGCATTTTTTAGAAATTTCATTTTCACTGCTAGAGTTTTCAACGAAATTTTCATGCACATTCTCTTGCAAAACTTCAGAGTTACTAAGCTCACTACTTGACTTGACGGAAAAATAATTTGTCATCTTTGGTAATTTGCTTTTCAAATTTTCTATTTCCTTTAATTTTATCCTTTTTTGTGCACCACTTTCAAATCTCTTAGACATTTTCGTACGCCGATGTTCACGTATTGCAGTCAGAGTTCGAACTGTTACAAATAAAGATAGTGCAAGAAACATTCGCGAAAAAAGTCGCGCTGCGAGTCCACTCATGTTTATTCGATTTTCCGCGAATTTCAAGCAAAAATAAATACGCCACAACTCGCGCCAGACTTTGCTCCTCCACTCGGAGTTTCCACGTATTCTTTCTTTTTTTTTCTTTTTTTGTTTACTAGTCATAATATCGACAAGTAAATCTTAAATTTGATTTCGAGAGTACACTTAAATGATAAATACTCGGTGAGGATGATTTTCATAAGTAGATATAAGCATTGAATATTGTATTGATTTTTAAATATAATATATTTATAATAAAATTAATATTCATTAGTGTGGGTGAGGTAACGAGGCCCCTCATGATCTGAGGCCCGGGGCTATAGCCCCCCCTAGCCCCCCTCATAATCCGGCGCTGCAAATAGGCCAGTTTAAAATGCCAATGGGTTTTAGTAAAACAATCAGAATATACTTTTAATTGAGTAATGAAAATTTCAAATGAGCAATAAAGCAACCACGGACGATAAAACTCCGGAGAACGCAAGAATTACTAGAAAACAAGTCCAACAAAATCCGAATTTGAAAAACCTATTATCAAATCCACTCGAAATACACGTATTCAGGAGGAGTTCAAAACTACAACGCTCGCCCGTAAAACATCAAGAAGCGGCAAAAGAAGAAGTAAAAATCAAAAATACAGGAGCTGTACCAAAAGTGTTAGCACCGAAAAAGAGTAAAACTGAAGGAAAATTTACGGAACAATTCAATACATAAGCAGACGAAAATACGCAAACAAACCTTGGCGATCAACAAGAACCCTTAAAAACAAGCGCTAAACAGGAAGAGAATTTAACAATTTTAACAGCGTTTCAAACAAATGAGTCAATTTTAGACAGAACGTTTGACTTTGGAAAAGAAGAGCGGTATTCGGACATAGGAGGATTTTGCGCAGAACAAAGCCTAGTAGTAGGAACGGAGAAAGATCCACATTTTAAAACAACTAGGTACAACATCTACCCGACAAATTCTTGGACAAACACAAGTCAGGACGGAAATTATAGTCTGATAGATTTTGATAAGCCAATCGGAGAGGAAGCTCACGGAATACAAGAGTTTGTCGATAATAAACAAGACAAAAATAATAACAAAATTAATTCTGAGTCTAAGACAAACCAAAGCTTAACTCAAATTAATTTTGGCGGTAGTAATAACAAAATAGCAAGTAATAAACTCAATAATCAAGAAGAGCTGACTATCACAAACGAACCAGAGAAGAACGAAGGAAACCAAAATCAAGGAAGGGACAACAGCACAACAATGACCCCACCAGTAGCAAAGAGAGTAAGACCAATAAAATTAAATTTGAAGGATGTCGCGAGCTACGTTCCAGAATACGACGGGAAAAATATGACAGCAACGGACTACATAAAAAAATTAAAGCAAGTCAGAAGCCTCATAGACCCAATAGACGAAGGAAACTTGACGAACCTCCTAAAAGTAAGAATGTCAGGAGAAGCAGAAGAAGCACTAAGCAGCAACGAAATAAAAACCATAGATGATTTAATAAACGGAGTAAGAATACTGTATCCGATTGACGACGACATCCATGAGCTGTACGCGAAAATGGGCAGAATATTTCAATGAGAAACAGAAACGGTAGTACAATATACAAACAGACTAAGGAAAATAGTATTAAAAATAAAGGAATTGAAAAGTCTACAAGAAACTGGGGACGCAGAACTTAAAAGATTCGAGGAGGAATTGGATGTAGAAGCAGCAAGAAAATATAAAAAAGGACTTAAACCAGAAATTAAATACGAATTAGGTCAAGAAAGCACCGTAGAAAATATTTCGAGAGTGGCAATAGAGATTGAAAGCGATATAAAGAAAAAGAAAGACATAAACAGAGGCATTGTGAATAATGTGTACGAAGACTACGGAGGAGAAGTAGAGCAAACACGGAAAGTATTGACATGCCAAATATGCAGAGATTTCCAACATGAAGTGCTCTTCTGCCGTTCAGCAGCATGCGTATATTGCAAAGGAGCGGACCACTTTTCCAATAATTGCAGGAATGTTACAAATAAAATAAAATTAATATGTAAATTCTGCAGTCAACCAGGTCACTCAATTAGTGCCTGCCGATTTAACAAGAAACAGAACAATCACTGCCAATATTGTCAAGAAATGGGACATGATGCAGGGCAATGCCCGTACATAGGAGATTACGAAATATGCTGGAAATGCAAAGAAACGGAACACAACCCAAATATATCCTCAAATACAATGACAAATAGCGTCGAAAAATGTGAATATTGTGACATTAAAGGGCATACAGTACAGAATTGTCCGGAAGTATTGTGCAGAAAGTGTAATAAGAAAGGCCACAGAATTAAATATTGCAAAATAGGAGAAAGTAGGCTACCATTTAGAGTATGTACGATTTGCGAAACAACTGGCCATGAAGAGGCAGAATATGAAAGAGCAAAGATTCTCGTGGCAGAGTATAAAGCCAAACAACAGCTCAAATGCCAACTATGCGAAGAAAATGGTCATACAGCTAAATTCTGTAATAAATTTAGAAATAAACAACATACTCAGCCAACAAACAGCAATAATTACAGTAGAAATTTTTAGAGGAAATTTTGCGAATACTGCAAAATAGGAGGTCATGTAGTGAATGAATGTAAAAAACTAAAAGCCCTAGAGAGTGGAGGGAAACATAAGCAAGTAAACTGTAGCTACTGCAATGAAACAGGGCACAAAATCGATGATTGTAAAAAAATTAAATGCCTTGAAAGACAACAAGAGAAATTCTGCTCGATATGCAAAAATAATAACCATACAGCGGAGAGATGCTTCAGAATTACGAACAACCAGGGAAAATGAGAATAAAGCGTTCCCACTACAAGTAACAGAAAAAACAAATCAAGATACAACGTTAGAAAGGAAGAATCTAGAAACCACTGAAAACAAAGCCGACACAATATTACAAACTTACGTACTAAAACTCGAGAATTTATTGCAATACACAGAGGTAGAAGATCAACACTCTAGTAAAATAAATAGGCTTCTAGTGGACAGTGGAGCACAATTAAATATTATTAAGAAACAAAATATATCAATGAATCATATAAATAACGACGAACAAATTTTAATATCTGGAATAACGGAAAACGCCATACGTACCCTTGGATCTATAAAGTTACCAATAAACGGAATATATTTCGACTTTCATGTAGCTCCAGAGACATTTGCCATTCCGTACGACGGAATCATAGGAATAAAAGTCGTATTACAGCAAAAATTAAGACTGGACAAAGGTTACTTGGAAATAAACCGTAAGAAAATCGAACTGAAATCTACAACACAGATAAACACAATAAATACTAGTACAACAGCAGAGGAATGCAGTATGAAAGAAAAGACTCAAGAAATAGAGACACAAGAGATAACTGTACAACAAGATTTAGGAAGAGTATTGGAGATCGTAGGAGAAATTCAGGACAGCATAAATAAAGGTATTTCAGAGTATGAGAGTAACACAGAACGCACAGTTGACTCGCCAGATTTCGTAAAACAAAACTCGGACGAAGCACAATTGAGCAGCTGGAATCAACGAAGACTTACAGAGTTCATTCATGATTCAAACGTGCATATGCAGCAATTTATAGGAAACATTAATAAAACTCTCGAAAGTATAGAAAAAGAAGAAACTGAAGAATACTGCATACAAAATTTTCCGACATTCGTAAAAATACTTAAAGAAAACGTAGATTTTGAAAGTAATGAAAAATATTTACACCATACAAATGAAATAAATTTCGTCACGTTCGACATAGAAGATATGCCTGATACTTTTACGGGAATTCCAGGATTATCACTTCCAAAAGCGGAAGAAACTTTGCACTGTGGTTCCATATATTTAACGTCAGAAAGCGAAAAAAAGCAGAAGAAATCGCAACATTAAGTAGAAGTGAGAGAAACAAACTATTAATGAATACAATAAATTTAAATCATTTATCGAGAAGAAAAAGGAAATTTATTGAAGACCTAATCCTATTAAACTAAGACATATGCTGGCTAGAAGGAGAAAAGTTGGGAACATGCAACGTGGAAGAGCACGAGATAAATTTAACCGACGAAGCGCCAGTTTACGTAAAACATTTTCCGTTACCTTATACATTAAAACAAATAGCTATTAGTGAAACAAAAAAACTAATCAGAAATGAATTAATTAGATCGTCAACTAGCGCATTTAATGCTCCGGCATGGGTTGTGCCAAAAAAAGGTCTAACAAAAGACGAGAAAAAGAAATGGAGGTTAGTTATTGATTACCGAAAACTAAATGCCAAAACAATACCAGACCCTTATCTTCTACTAAATATAACAGAGATATTCGATTCTATGGGGAAAAGCAGGTATTTTACAACGATTGATATGGTATCGGGTTTCCATCAAATAAAAATGAAAGAGTCGGATATACACAAAACAGCATTTAGCACACACCCATTGGGACGGTTTGAATTTGAAGTACTTCCATTTGGACTAATTAATTCACGAAGAGTATTTCAAAGAATACTAACTAAAGTACTAGGAGATTTATTGGAGAAAGAATTCTGTTATGTTTATATTTATGACATAATTATAGTATCAAATACAGTAGAAGAACACAACGAAAGATTTAACCTAGTAGCACAAAAACTAAGAGAAGCGGGACTTAAATTAGAAACAAGTAAATGCAATTTTTTCCAGAAAGAAGTAGAGTTTTTGGGCCACATTATTAGTGAGCGAGGAATGAAAACAGATCCAAAGAAAATTGAAGCCATAACAAAATTTCCAATTCCACGAAACGTTAAAAATGTTCGAGAATTTTTAGGGTTAGCAGGCTACTACAGAATATTCATACAAAATTTTACAGAAATAGCTAAACCGATTATACAGTTATTACAAAAACAAGTACAATTGGAATGGAAGAAAGAACAACAGCAAGCATTTGAACGATTAAAAGAAGCTTTATGTACGGCACCGGTACTACAGTTTCCAGATATGTCAAAACCATTTATTATAACAACAGATGCATCTAAATATGCACTTGGATGCGTATTATCACAAGGAGAGATCGGAGAGGACAGACCTATTGCATTTGCGTCAAGAGTATTGAAAGCAGCAGAGAAGAATTATCATACTTATGAGTGTGAAGCCCTTGCAATCACGTTTGCAGTAAAAACATTTCGAAATTATATTTATGGCAACAAATTCAAAATAATTACTGACCATAAGCCTTTATTATCATTTAAATCAGCAGATAAAAACAGTAGAGTTCAAAAATGGACATTACAATTATGAGATTATGACTATGAAATTATTTATAAACCGGGAAAAATGAATACAAATGCGGACGCATTGTCAAGAAATCCAGTAGAAAACATTCAAATAAATGTGGTTACAAGAGCTCAAAAAGCAAAAGAACTAAAAACATTAGATACTAGTGAAATACCTACCAATGACTTGAAAATTCAAAAACTAAATGATGAACGGATTGAATTAAAAGAAAGGAAAAATAGCAAGAAAAAGAAAAAAGAACTTACGAAATCAAAAAAAATATGAGAAAAAAATAATAAATACGGAAACCGACAAAAACATCGTTTATATAAAAAAAACGTGTGCGTCACGGGACGCCCGACAGAAGTGATAACTTCATATGATAGTTATAGAAACTATCAAATATAGAACTTGTTTAACGCATGATGGCAATAATAATTTTATAGTTATATTTTTTGTTAATCTAATAATTTATAAATGGATCAGGAATAAGTAAAACTAAGTTGACTGGCTGGTATTTAACACAACAATATGATTATCAATATACACGTAAATATCACACTCGGTAATTGAAAAATCAAAATAAATATCTGTTTACTAACACAATTTAATAACACAATGTTCACTTCAAAAGTTTTACTAATGTAGAGGTTATGTTTACTGTGCACGCGCGCTAAGAGAAAAGTGTCGAGGAAAGAAAGGGAGAGATAGAGAGCGTCTGTAGTGGAGCATATCGACGGCTGACTGGAAGATCACCGTATCTCAGCCGAGGCTTCGGAAACGCCGTATCTGAGCCGTAGCTTCGGAAACGCCGTATCTCGGACGCGATTTTTTTCCTCAAATTTTGTAGTGGCGTTAAATATGACGTAAATTTTTTTAAATTTGCTTCAAAAATTCTGAAAAAAATCAGAATTACTTATTTGACATTAACTACACTGTAAGTATAGATAATGTAGAAATTCGAGTAGAAAAACTTTTCATTTTACACCGATAATATCGCGATTTTGTAAACCGATTGGAATGGCCTGTCGTTGAATAGGAGTGAGATCTTTATAACCAATTTTGTCAATAATATCCAAAATTTCTTTAGGAAAACCTGATTCCTTCCACGACCGGATCGGATCAAAGGAAACCCCAATTTCAAAGTATATAGGGTCGCGCCGTAGACAAATCGTACTTTGTACTTTTTCTTGCCAAAGCGGCGCTATCGCGCCCCTAGATAATTTAAATTTAATATTTTACTTTTAATTCAACAGAAAAAAATTAAAACTCTTCGTTGTACTCGTATTTTTTACTTCTTTCCACCTCGCTATACATTTTAAGTAAATATTATTCTTCCATAAATTTTACGTGTTTCGTAAAATGAAACAAAAACCTCTGCTGTTTTTCTACTCGAATTTCTACATTATCTATACTTACAGTGTAGTTAATGTCAAATAATAAATCGAATAAGTAATTCTGATTTTTTTCAGAATTTTTGACACAAATTTTAAAAATTTGTACGTCATATTTAAAATTTGCGCAGTGCTGCCATTACAAAATTTGAGGAAAAAAATCGCGTCCGAGATACAGCGTTTCCGAAGCTGCGGCTCAGATACGGCGTTTCCGAAGCCTCGGCTGAGATACGGCGATCCCGAAGCCACCGCCGGGATACGGCGTTCTCGAAGCCGCGGCTGAGATACGGTGATCTTCCAGTCAGCCGTCGATATGCAGTATGCGAAAGAGAACGTAACGTATTCCAACCAATTCACTCCGTCCCATAAGAAGTTATCACTTCAAAAGTTATCACTTCAAAAATCTATACAATTTAGGAAAGACAATATCGCACAGGTCATAAATAAAGAGGGGAAATCTTTAGACCAAAAAACGGAGTGGCTACTAAATAGCAAAAATGCTACGGCTGTAAATATTTAAATATAAACGAAATTGAAATTATTAATTTAAATTCAAAAAAAGTATTTATAATATGCATGGATACAGGCCAAGCAGCAATCAGGGTAAAAGAAAATGTATACAAAAATTTTGAGCTTCTGAGAGAAATCATGATACACAAAAAAGTTTTAGCATTTCTAAGGATTTAAAAATAAATAACATAAATTGGCCGGAAATAGAAGAAATTTTAACTAAAGTCTTCCAACATTTGGATATAAAAGTAGTCATTTGTCTAAATTATATAGAATATGTTGAATTAAAAGATAGAGATAAAATATTCAATTTAAATCATTCAAGTGCTATAGGGGGTCATTCTGGAGTAAATAGAACATTTAATAGAATTAGAAGTAAATATTTTTGAGAAAATTTAAAATCAGACATCGAAAGTAGAGTTAAAAATTGTGAAGATTGTCAAAGAAATAAACTAAAAAGGGTTAAAACAAGACAACCAATGATAATAACCAATACACCTTTCAAAACATTCGATAAAGTAGCCATGGATATAGTAGGTCCATTAAATCTAACAAAGAATCAAAATAAATATATACTGACAATACAGGATCAGCTATCTAAATTCTTAATAAC
This sequence comes from Trichomalopsis sarcophagae, assembly GCA_024372645.1. Lineage (NCBI taxonomy): Eukaryota > Metazoa > Arthropoda > Insecta > Hymenoptera > Pteromalidae > Trichomalopsis > Trichomalopsis sarcophagae. The sequence goes on from QLSS01000105.1 coordinate 10,623, forward strand.
CGTACCGTTAGCAGATCTAACTGCAGAATCAGTTGCTGACGCGTTTATAAAAAAATTCATATGTATTTTTAGTTCACCTAAAGTAGTTTTAACTGACAGAGGAGCAAATTTTACAAGTAAACTCTTAAAATCAATCACAAAAAGATTTAAATTCTCAAAGATTGAAACAACAGCATTTTCTCCTCAGTCTAATGGATCATTAGAAAGGACTCATCATCCATTATGTGAATATTTAAAAAATTTACGGGACGAATTACTAGAATTAGCACAGTTTCATTATAATACAAGTGTACATAGTGCTCACAAATTCACGCCACATGAACTTGTTTTCGCTTACCCTCCTAGACTACCTTCAAGTGAAGCTTTAAAGGCATCCGAACAGTTGCCAACATTTAATAATTATATAACAAATTTAGTAAAAAATATGCAAGATATTGCTACTCTAGCACGAGAGAAAAAGGGTGCCAAGTTTGACTCATAAAAGAACCAAAATCCGGAAAGTTAGAAAAAAATCAAAATTTGGGACCGTTTGAAATACTAGAGGTCGGCGAGAATAGCAATATCGCAATAAACAAAAATGGGAAGCGAAACACAGTGCATGCTAATAAACTAATTATTTATAGAAAGAAAAACTAATATTATTTTCTGTTTTAGGAAAAATAATCATGATCATCAACATAATAATTTTTACTGCAATCATTAAAGTAACTATCGCAGTTATTGGATATGACTGTGGATCTGCAACAGCGAATATTACGACATTTTCGCTACTCGACTCTGGAGAATGCGATTTCCACACCACGCAAGTAAACTCGACAAACGTTGCTATAGAACTCGTCCAAATAGCAGACTTCAGGACGGTACCAATTATTCAATGTAAAATCGAAATTCATAGAACGATTGTCAACTGCGGGATGTTCGGACATCTTATACCAACAGAAAATGCAGAGCAACAGTACATTGAAGAGATAGGTCATGAACAATATAAAGCTATTCATGAAACAGGTATTTTTAAATATGACAACATTCATACTATATCAAATTTAAAAATAAATGCAACAACGACGAAAGGCATAGATTTCGCAGGAAGTGCGGAGGGCAACTCTTGTTCAGGCGCTTCCTACGCCGATAGTTTTGGTTCTTGTAATAAAGTGTTTGTTCATGGCTTAATAAAAATCACATTAATAGGAAATACAGCTAGAGTAAACTTAAATAATGATAAGTTAATGTTAAGTTCGGGAGTAGTATGTAAATTTTCGGATAAAAACTGTATGGATGGAAGGCGGTCATACATTTTGGAACGTTCTGCCTACAGGCGAATGCTTTAAAAATTCGTACGACATTTTATTTAAAGGTATTGCGACTAAATATACTAGTAACGAAAATAAAGAAATTGTTTATGCTGTTAGATCTAATGATATCACATTCGCGTTATCGAATAAAAATAAAATAATGCATTGTAATAGAGAATTCATAAGAACAGAGCACCCAAAATTATTGATTGCAGAGAGATTATATGAGGTAAAATCAGGGAATATTCGTAATTTATGATGTCAAAACAAATGTGTTGCTATACAGTATATTGAAAATTTGTTTGCAGACTATTTTTTAATCATCTGTATCAATATGTAAAACCATAAATTTCATACATTGAAGTAACAATGTAAGTATATATTTATGCTCGAAAGACTATGTGTATACACTTTGAAAACAATGTTTTAAGTTACCTGTTTTTTTTAGCTTGTCACATGTGAATACTCACACGTGGATAGCGTTGCTAGTTATAATGCAATCGATGCATAAGTCGCCAAATCCGCGCATAGCAACAGCTCGGACTCACCCCGAAGCCCGTTTCTTTCGACTCAGCATAACCTCCCTTCCACGATTTCGGATAATCGCTCGGGTAGGAATCACGCCACCCGGGGATTCTATAAAAGGGGGTGCATGCCGACGCTCGCCCGATTCCGCCACCCACGATCCAGCATTAGACAGGTAGTTTTTGACTCGGAGACGACAGATAGGATCATACATTTAGAGCGCGCATCCTCCGAGATCACCTTAAACACGCGTTCTCTCTTTCATACAATTAATTCATTGTGAGTCACGATTAATAAATAGACACATTCACCGATAATCTCTCGTGTTCTTTCATTACCCCGATAATTTCGCAGCAACCGTGAGCTTAACACCTCACGGAGAACAAAACTATCGACCCTCACACGTAACAAGCTATAGAAACATGGATTTTCTCTTGACCAAGTATTTTCATCTAAACCTTACCCATGATAAAATTAAAGACATTTTTTTGAAAGAACATGGTATTGTTATTTCAATTACCACGGTTAAAAGGAAATTATCCTTCTTAGATTTAAAAAGAAAAAATATTAAAGAATCTCCAATAGCAGATATCGTTACAGCTGTCATTAACGAGTTGTACTCTTGTGGTTATAATATTGGTTATCGTGCTCTATGGGCTAAGTTAAAGAAATACCACAAGCTTACTGTGAAGAGAGAGACAGTCTATGAAGTTCTAAAGCTTGCTGACCCAGAAGGAATCAAGAGTCGTTATGGAAACAAGTTGCACCGCAGAGTATATTTGAGTCCAGGACAAAATTTCATCTGGCACTTGGATGGGTACGATAAATTAAAGCAGTTTGGATTCGCTATACATGGCTGTATAGATGGCTTTTCAAGATATATTATTTGGTTAGAAGTAGCTAAAACCAATAATGATCCTCGAGTAACAGCAAATTATTTTCTAAATGCTGTAAAGAATTTGAACTTTCTTCCAACCGTTATTAGATCAGACAGAGGAACTGAAAATGTATTGATAGAACAATGTCAGAAGCAACTACGTTCTACACATGAAGATCTACTAAATGGAGAGTCAAGCTTTATTAAAGGTAAAAGCACAAGAAATCAACGAATAGAATCTTTCTGGGGACAGATGCGTAAACACTCCATGGATTTTTATATACAACTATTCAAGAGTTTACAAGCAGACAATGAATTTGATGGTTCTCTTGTGCATGTTAAGTGCTTACAGCATTGTTTTGGTCGTTTGATACAGATTGATTTAGAATGTACAAAAAACTTGTGGAATCAACATTGCATTCGAAAACAAGCTGCCATAAATAATCTTAGTGGTAAACCTTACGTACTGTTCCACTTGCCAAACAGGTTTAATTGTAACGACTTCAAGAAAAATGTTGATTTGGTTGCACTTCGAGCTTTACTTGAATGTACGACTGTATCTACTCTGGTCGACCCACTTTTTGAAGAGTTAGTTGGATATTTATTACCTGAACCTATTCAACCCTGTACACCAGTGGAGGCAGTTGCGTTGTACAGAGAAATAATAAGATTAATTAACGATTATAAATGATTAATGTAGCATTCACTGTTGTATATACTCTATGAATAAAGTCTTCAGAGATTCCTGAAGAGAAATCTCATTAGAATTAAATTACATACATGTATACTTCTGTAAATCAATGTTGTTGATGAATAAAATATGAAGTTATGAAAAATAAAATCTTTATTAAAAAAAACATGCGTACATCATTTTGTTAACTTATTTCAGTAATGTTATACATTGTTATGTTATACACAAGCTTTGGAACATTTGTATAATGTATGACAATTGACCTTATAAATAATCATTAATTTTTTTCGAATGTCAATAGTTATCTTAAACTAAGAACGATGCTTAATATTAGTTACATGACACGTAGTTACATGACTTTTTTTCGTACAATCTTAGAGATCAATTTTGCACTTTAATATTAAATATAATAAATTTGCAATGTAAGAATTGCAATACAACATATTTTATATAACAAGGCTTATTAGTTATTAATAGTTTGAACTATGATCTTACAGTATAAACTTTTATTTTATTTTTATTTTACTGGACGGCCAATTTACTTTAATTTTACTTAACTTTAGAAAGTCAAACGAAACATAATCTTTACTATAATCTTGTTTAAGTAAATTTTTGTACTTTATATTGGCAAGTCTAATTTTTATAACCTTCAAATTACGATGCTATACTTATATTCGATCACAATAGTTACACATCGCATTGAATTACAATATTTTTTCAATATCCAGCAGGGTGCTAGCCTTTGGTCGATTGTTGGGATCGTACTCGGAACATGCATAAACAATGGGAAGTAATTTTTCATTTTTTTTAACTCTTAAAACTTCTGAAAATGCTTCTTTTAGATCACATCGATTTCCAGGAATATCCCATGCATCGTTTTCATCATACAACTCTATTAGAACACATCCTAGAGCCCAAATGTCTGCGGGAGCTTTACCAGACTGATTATTTAACAATACCTCTGGTGTCATATAGGCGATAGTGCCATTACATGTTCTTCCAAATTCAGTTTCAAGCTCCAAGGGCATTTCTTCAAAGCGACTTGAGCCCAAGTCACATATTTTTATATCAAATCGATCATTGACTAAAATATTATTGGTTTTCAAATCTTTATGGAACACTGGTGGCTGCAACTTATGTAAAAATGTCACCGCTCTGCAAATTTGTAAGCATATGTAATTCTTGTTTGAAAGTGTTAACATATTTTGCAAATCCTCCAGCAAAGGATCAAATAATAAGTGACGCAGGCTCTTGCTGACGAAGTGTTCCATAACAAGATTAATATTACTGTATCCTATTGTGATTGCCATCAAACTGACTATATTAGGATGCTTGACTGCGTCCATCACTTTGATTTCTCGTAAAATGAACTTGTTGTCAAGTGTCAATCTAAGCTCTTTCACAGCAACATCTGTACCATTGTAAACTGCATTTCTTATTGTGCCAAAGGCTCCTCGACCAATAGTTCTAAAAGAGCTAATGAACACGTCATCCTCGGCAATAATGGGCACATAAAGCTCCAAGCTGTTTACTATTTCATAATTCTCCAAATTATCATGAGGTAATAAGATTTTTAACTTTTCAGTTCCGTTCTCATTAACATGTATAAAGTACAATAATTTTGGAGAATTACTAAATCTCAATCTTTTTGTTTGGAATGACAATTCATCTTTAGATTCTTGTTTCGAAGCTGTATTAACTGAAATACTAGAATTTGTCTTACTTTGGAAGAGATGGCTTTCATTGGGAGTGTCACCAACTGAAGTTTGTGCATGTGAAGTATTATCAGTGATTTTCATCGTATAAATATACATCCGTGTTTCCCTTGAACCATTGATGCTCTTGATGTATGTTTTAAAATTGACTTCTTTACCATCGACTTTGAAGTTTTCGTACGTGGGAGCCTTATAATTACCTAAAGAAACACTGACATTCTCAAAATAGGATTTGTTTTCAGTATTTCTAATTACTTCCGTAGCCTTTTCAACAATATCACTATAGCTGTACTCCTGTTCTAGATCTATTGTTAGACGATGTTGTGCTGAACATTTCATGGTAAATTTTTCAGTGTTCGCATACTTATGAAACCAAACAATACGTATAACTTTGGAAGTCGATGTCTTCTTGCAAATCTTCTATAATTACAAGTATAAATGTGTACAAATTAAAAACAAAATGATATTAGAATTATTTGTATAGGTTTACAAGTTTATGATTTACCTTAAATTTCTCCTCATCATCCGTGTCAGGTTTCTTTTGCCAAGTTTGTAAAATTTCCGCAATTCTGTTGTTCTTTCCTTCTTTCAGAGGATTGGCACCTATTTATTATAATATTGAAGCATGCTTTAACAATTTAGAAATTCATTCATTCATATATATATATATATATATATATATATATATATATATATAAAACTTACAGTTCGACTTGGCACAACTAATCTTGTATGTTGTTATTCCCTTTATTACTTCTGCCTTATCATTTTCAATGTCAACACTACAACTCTTGCCCTTGTAATCGTAGGTAAGCCCTGTGGCCGAAGAGAAATGACTTTTTACACTTTTAAAATTAAAAGTATTGTTCTTCACGCGGAAGTCTAAACCTCGTGTGCCATCCGTTACTGATACGAATTCTAATTCCATGATGAGATCTAATTTACAAAAAATATGAAAACTAATATTTAATATGATGCTTTTCAATAATATATTTATTTATACGTTACCTTTCGAAAATCACGTGTCACACAAAGGAGCTCTGGTTTCTTTATGATTTGACATTCGTAGAACAGATGGAGGTTAGGCTCGACTGTAAATGTCGAAAATATGCTCGCGCTAGCGTTGCTGTGCCCGACGTTACCCGACGTCCCCGGACCCCGACCAAGCGCCGCGATTCGGCGAAGTGCACGTACCGTACGTATCAAATCTACCACTAGAGTGCGCGCACGTATGAAACGTAGGTAGGTGACCTGACCTACCTACCTACCTACCTACCTACCTACCTACCTACCTACCTACATACATACATACATACATTTTTCAAAAACCACTTTTTCTGACTTAGGAACCTCGAAAACATCGAAATCTATCAAAATCTTGGATATCGATTTTTTGACCATCACAAAGCTTTCTCTTGGAGAAAGCAATAAGTACATCCTTAATATCATAGATGTATCATAAATTGTCGTACAACAGCAAATAATCTATTTTTCATTTTTATCAGATATTCCTACAGTAATTAATTGGTTTAAGTGATTTGCAGCATGAATTTTTCACCTCTTTTTTAAATAAATGTCACATGACGAATTGACGCAGAAACTATAAAATTTTAATACATAAGAAAATCACGTCAATGGCACGCCAGTGATAAATAACTATATTTATTTATTTATTTTTCTAGAGTTACATATAAACAGAGTTATACATAAACATTTGCAATCCGATACAGAATAGATATTATTTTACACAATAAACACACTATAACATCGCAAATCCTGCAGGGGAAAACGTAGTTTCCTGTTCGCCGGTCCGGTTTAATACCGGATTCTTCAAACGCTCGAATACCATACGCAGATGCTTGTGATGTTGCTCACGAGAGTCTGAAGCAATGAGGATGTCGTCTATGTATATGTAGACGAAGTTTAAATCCCCCAGAGCACGATTGATATAACGTTGGAACGTTTGGCTTGCATTGCGAAGACCAAACGGCATGAATAAAAATTCAAATAAACCGAAAGGCGTTATGATAGCCGTCTTCTCGATATCCTCAGGCGCAATCGGAATTTGATTGAATGCCTTGTGAAGATCGAGAGAGGAAAATATCTTTTTACCGTAAAGATTGCTACTGCAATCATAGAGATGCGAAGTTGGATATTTGTCCGAAATAGTAATGGCATTAAGACCTTTATAATCACAGCAAGGTCTGGGTGAGCCATCCTTTTTTTGCGCCATGTGCAAAGGGCTGGCCCAGGGACCGCTAACAGGTCTGCAGATACCTGCTTCCTGCCACGCAAGAAACTCGGCCTTAGGGGCTCTGAGCTTGTCGGGATGAAGCCGACGCGGGCGTTGAGAAACGGGAGGACCCGTGGTGTAGATGTGGTGATAAACATCAGCTTTGCCATTAAGGCCAGCTCTAGCGGGACCAGTGATTTCTGGAAATTTTGCTAGTAGCTGAGCATGTTCGCTATTAGGCGATATTGTGGATATATCAACGAGGGGTGCTGCTCTGAGAGTCGCAGCAGATGAAATGTTCGTCTGAGTGTCAACCAGTCGCCGGTTAGCCAGGTCGACTGTGAGACCACGGTGAGACAGAAAGTTAGCACCAATTATGGCGGACGGAACCTCGGAGATACAAAAATTCCACTTAAATGGACGGCGAAGACCGAGATCTAGCGTGCGATAAGATTCGCCATACGTGCTTATTTTGGTGCCATTGGCCGCAAATAACTTAAGACTATCGGGCTTAGATCTAATACTATTTACAGCAGGAAGCAGAGAGATGTCTGCTCCTGTATCTATAAGGAAAAATTGACCGGATATGCGGTCTTGGATGTGGAGACGCTTAGAGGAGTGACCTTGACAGACTTGTCTCCAAGTCCGCAGGCCTTATGGGTTTTTTGCCTTCCACTCCGCATTTTTAGTGCACCAAACCCTACAGGAGGTGGGATTGTCTGGGTATTTAGTGTGCGCCGGACACAACCCTGTAGCACTCTTGCGGGACCTAGAGTTACGGCTCTTGCTCCTTTGTCTTTTAGAGTAGTTATTAGAGCGAGAAGAGTTGCGGGACTCACGCAAGGTCTTTTCTAAGCTAGTAAGGCGCTTGCTGAGGTCTTGAAAGTCGACTGAAGAAACGGATCTATTCATTTTTACCGCATTGAGACGTTGATCTGGGACGGAGCTATGAATGTGATGAATCCTGTCCGCAAGCTCAAATAGCTTGTCGTCGGGAAGATCAGTTAACGATGCAATTGCAAACTGCACGTCCTTGGGAAGAAGTTTCCTTTAATAACTACGTACACCGTCCTTATCGATGTTGGGACCGGCGTGAATGTACATTTCCTTGAGAAGGTCAGAAGGTTTCTTGCTACCCAGAGCGCTTCTCTCGAAAAGCTTGTCAAGACGCTGTTCAACAGTGTCAGAGAACTCTTTTAATAGAGCTTGCTTGACCACCTCGTACCTGCCTACGAGGGGTAGATTGCGAATAGTACTGTCAATCCTAAGGGCAACATCTCTGCTCAAGCTGCGCCAAAGAGTGGCGAATTTAAGCTTGTCATCTGTAATGTTGAGGATCTCGAAGTTGATTTCGAGACCTACGAACCAGCCTTCTGGATTGTGAGTCCAGAAAGGACCTGGATTGATTTTTTGAGCCAGAAAGGCATCTGAATGTGGACGAGAAGCGTCTGTATTTGTCGGAATCAGGTCTGCTGGGACAGAGCCGCCAGGAATGCTGGTTGCAGGTTGATTCATGGAGAGTTTGAGTATCCGTAGGAATCGGATTATTCCTAGAATCAGTGAGAGAACATGACGCACCGGATGAAGGAACCCGATTAGAAGCCGAAAAAGAAGGAGCAGCTGGATTGAGAGAGAATTGCGACTGATTCGAGGTGCTAGGAGCGGAGGCTCTGTTATTTTCAGAGTAGGCCGCCAAAGAAGTTTGCAAACTGAGCCTGTTCGAGAGATTATCGATCTGAGCCTGCAGTGGAGCGACTATTCCTTTAATCAAATTGGGAATTTCGGTTTGAAGACTAGCTAGAGTAGCTTGTAAAAGAGCCTGAGAATCAGAGCTGGGTACAGTAAAGGACTGTTTGACCTTGCTAGAGGCCTCCTTGCCCTGGAGATCGTCATCAGAGTCACTGTGCATCAGAGGCATCTTGGAACCGAAAACTGTGCCTGATCGAGTCTTGCTAGGAGACTGACTGTTGCTCGCAGAGTGCCCGCTGGCGCTCATGAACGCTGGGAAAAAGCTGCTCAAGATTGACAAAATTGCCTACTGGGTGCACGCAGGCACCTCACAAAATTAACGCTGCTAAATATAAACGTATATTGAGCTACGCTACGCAGGGGCATAGGACCTAACGTAGCTAGCTTAATTTCTGTCACGAGGTTTACAGTGTGAAAGACGCAAGTGTGCACGCAGGCACTGAACAAAAATAAAATGCGCATACCTCGTGCAGACACGTGTGTGAGAAAAAAATTTGAATAAACGCACTAGCTAGTCGCGAACTGAATTTGCGCGCGCTGAAAGAGCGCTGATGCAAGATGGCCGCCGAATTCTCGGAATCGAATGCCGTTGGCGCGTTTAAATACCTGGGGCGCTAGATGATGCGACGAGATGAGCGAAGCAGGTCCCCAGGCTCCGGAGACGATGTCTAGGTGGTGTTGGACTGCCCCGGTGACGATGATGCTGCGTTTTGAAGAGATGCTGAAGACGCTGCTGCGCTGAAAGGCGGTCACCTGGACAGGCTGGCCGCGGCGACGATGTTTTGCCGAATGACGGTCGCCTAGACAGGCTGACCGCAGCGACGATGTTCTGGTGAGAGGCGGTCGTCTAAACAGGCTGACCGCGGCGACGACGTTGCGTTGAAAGGTACCACTATAGATTCCAGAAGTTATATAAACTGTTTTTTGTGTATTTAATGTTAATTTATTTAACGCTAGCCATGTAGAGACATCTTCTAAATATTTAATCATTTTGTTTTCAACTTCTGACCAAGTTTTCCCATTTGCTATAACTACAGTATCATCAGCATAGAATAGAATAGAGTTTTTAGGCATGCTTGTTAGCAGGTCGTTCACATAGAGTATAAAGAATAGAGGACCAAGTACAGTTCCTTGAGGGACACCCGTATTGACATTCTCAATGCCATTCACATGTGAATCTATTTTTACCTTTTGTTTTCTATTGCTTAAGTAGCTCGTAATCAATTTATGCCCTGTGACGTGGCCAACTCGCGAGACAGAAATCTTTTGCGAGGCCCGAAAGGCCAGCACAACTATTTTTATTTAACGGTTTTCTCCACGTTCTCGGAGGAGATCCCGCCGAATCATCTCTCCCTCGTTCGGGTTCGCGAGGGGGTAATCGGAAATGATAAGGCAAATTCTCTGATCTCTTTCCTTTATTCTCGCCTCTACCTCTGTTCCGCTACAAGAAACTCTAGCATTCACGCTCCCACGTGCACACTTGCTCTCGCACTCTCCTCAGATCCGCGTCACGCCCTCGGTTTCTCGGACACAGGAAAAACGCGGCACGCGCGTCTTGGCGTCGAATGCCGCCGAGCTCTCCGAAGAAGCTCGCTGCTCGTTGTCCCGTCCTCGCGCTCGCGATTAAACTCTCTCCTACACGCTGTAGATATCTCTCTCTCTCTCTCTCTCTCTCTCTCTCTCTCTCTCTCTCTCTCTCTCTTTCTCTCTCTCTCTCTCTGAATGAGTGATACATGTCTCGCTAGACATTGACGCTCCCACTCCTACGAGTGACACTTTCTCGTACCGCGATTACAAGTGCATAGACACAACTAGTCTTGTCTTGTTGTGACAAGACCTCCTGTCTTGTTGTGACTGGACAGCCATGAATTCCATCGAAACCGATCTGGAGGGCGCTTTATGCGTTCTTAATAATAATATTAAATTAGCAATCGAGGAATTGGCGCCCTTGAAAACGGTTTGCCCACGTAAGAAATATGCTCCTTGGTCTGGACCAGAGCTGAGGCTTCTCATGGATAAACGCAATGCTACACTCAGGCGCTATGAGCGCACGGGGAGAGCGGAGCTTTTTGATGAGTCCCTTCGACTCACAAACGAGGTCGACATGCTTTCTGCTCAAGAGCGTGAGTCCTTCCTTCGCCAACAACTATCAGACGCCCTTGATGAAAATAGAAATATCTGGAAGGTAATGCGTCATCTCGGCCTCCTGCCTGGGCGTAAGGAGGGGGAGTTTTTTGGTTTTACGCCAGGGGAGCTGAACGAGCACTTCGCGGGAGTATCGGTATCACCCCTCGAAAATATAGACAATGCGACGGACACTATTGTGCTTGCAGGCGAGGAGGGTTTTACTTTTAGCCCTGTTGGAATGAGTGACGTCGTCCTTGCTATATCACATTTTTCCTCGCAAGCGAGGGGTGTTGATGGTATTCCGTGCGGGGTGGTCGTCAAGGCCCTCCCAATCATTGACGAATTTATTCTTAATCTTTTTAACTGCTCCTTCGCTCAGGGAATCTTTCCGAGTATCTGGAAACAGGCTCAGTTGATCGCGCTAAGAAAGACCAGTGCTCCTTCCAATGTTAAGGACTTTCGTCCAATTGCATTGCTCTGCTTCCTCTCAAAAGTACTCGAGAAGATCGCGCACACCCAGATCACGGAGTATCTTAATAAAAATAATATAATCGACCCCTTCCAGGCCGGTTTCCGAAAACACCACAGCACACAAACAGCGTTAATAAAATTGACTGACGACGTACACATGGCAATTGACAAAAAGAAGGTGATGCTTATGCTGCTGTTTGACTTCAGCAAAGCCTTTGACACCATCTCACCTTCCAAATTACTATCTAAGCTGAGGCAGCTGGGGTTCTCTAGGGTGACTCTCCTGTGGATTAAATCATATTTACAGGGACGATCTCAGATGGTAATTTCGAATAAAAGCGGAGCTTCAGAATGGCTTGAAACCAATCTGGGTTCCACAGGGTTCTGTCCTGGGACCCTTGCTGTTCAGCCTCTATGTCAACGACCTGCAAAACATACTCGACGGCAACACAATTAAACATCTTTTTTAAGCGGATGACCTCCAGATCTATCTACACACCAACAAAGATGATTTCCTGGACGGCGTGGCTCGACTGGCAGAAGCGGCTCAGCTGATTTCTGGCTGGGCGGAGAGCTCCGGTCTGTGGCTTAACTCCGGCAAAACCAAGTCTATATTTTTCGGGTCCATGAAGAACGTTAATGATATTAAATCATGGAACTTGCCTGGGATTCCGCTGCCGGACGGAGTGATCGTCCCATTCAGTGAGACGGTCGTGAGTTTCGGTGTTGTACTGGATAGCAAACTTATTTGGAGACCGCAGGTGTATGCTATCACGAAAAAAGTAAATAAAACCCTATATAGCCTGCGGTTTATCAGGGGCTGCACATCTGAGACTCTCCGCAGAAGGCTAGTTGAGACACTTATACAACCACACATCGACTACTGTGCTGTGACTATCCTGGACGCGTCTAACGAACAATGAAAACGGATACAGAGACTGAGCAATTCGTGTGTGAGATTCATCTTCGGGGTTAGAAGGGATGAACACATCAGTCCCTACCGGAGGCGTCTAGAATGGCTTTGCACCGATTCCAGAAGACTCTATTTGAGGTCATTCTATTATACAGAATAACCCGGATCGGTGAGCCTTCGTATCTGGCCTCAATGTTCAATAAACACAAGCCGAGACCATCCGGTAGGGGAGTTCCCCCGGAGCTGAGCATCCCTACCGTGAGTACTGAAACCGGGGCTAGGGCCTTCCAGATCCAGGGTGCTCGGTTCTGGAACTCTCTCCCTTCTGCTCTGCGAAACCAGCCATCACTCGCCTCCTTCAAGGGGGCATTACGGCGGCACTTGCTGGCCACTGAATCGTGACAACTCTCGGCCCTCTGGCGCTGCATTTTTTCATTAATCTAGTTCTAATCTAGTCAGACTCGGCCTGTGGCCGTAAAAATTCTTCCAGTATTACGTAATTTTTCTTTTTTCTTTTTTTTTTTGACTTCAAACGTGCAATACAGATAGGTCTTTGACCAAACCTTAAGTGTACAACGTAGTACTGGAGGAGTTTAATGTGATAATTAAATATGACAAAATGTGATCTTATGTGATTTTATATGACAATTACTTTTATATATTTGTTAGACTGTATGCTACACAGTCTTTATGATCTTTATTATATTATTTTTTTTTTGCTTTAGCAAATAAAAACCTATCTATCTATCTCTCACATGCAGTACTTACTCTCTCGCTCTCCCGAGTTTCGCCCGATCCGTATTAACGCGATATGACTCGCCTCTGAGTTACAACGTACTTATCCCCGGTGTTCGCACGACGGTGATGGCTCGGCAGTGGACCTCTCGGTGTCGCCACGGGGTCTCCGGGTCGTCCTCTCGTTCCGGCCTCTCCGCTCTTCTTCTTACGGGTGGCTTACGATGTCACGCGTCCCGCGCATTTTTAATAACATTTGCCATTGCTAATGAAAATTTCTTAATTTTTTCGGGTTATATTTATGAAGACGACCTTTTCTGTGCCCATCTCTAGCTTCGACTCCTCTCTGTATATCAGAAAATTCAATTTTTTTCATAACAGTGGGTGTATTATTCATTACATATTCAGGTAAGGTAACAAATTGTAAAATGAATGCATTCTTTTTATGATAATTTATTTATAAGGTATTTCAATTTTCTTATAATACACATATATTATTCAAAACAAGAACAAAAAAAATATAAAAACAACAATCGATTATTAAGTCGACAAATCTAGCAGTATATTATATATGTATGTTATATCTTGTACAGTAAATTATTAAATATTTTTAAACAAATATAAATAATAATACATTTTCATAAATATTTATATATTTCAAATGAATATTTGTAAAAAATTATTTATATTCATAAATGCATTTGTGATAATAAATTTTAGGAGGATAAACTAATATTTATTCATTTAGTGATAAATGTACAGTTTTCCACACCACCGTTGAGGTACTGTTTCAGGCGCGTTGGTATTTTTTATTATACTTTGAATTATTTTATGAGAAAAAATAGTAATACCAAATAATTCAATGACATGTTCAAATTAAATAATATTTCATTATTTTTTCATAACTTCATTCAAAATATAACCGTGGTCCCATCGCCAGTAGCCCTACATACCACGGGAGTCGCCTCCATCCTCCACCGACTCCACCTACTTCCTTCCTCCACCAGCTGGTACACTTGATTGAAAACAATATCCTTTTAACTTTCATTTAGTTGCAGAAATTATCTATATAAGTTTCATATGTTTCGTTAGAAACATGTATACTTATTCAGATAAACTCATCATCTAAATTCATAAAATTAAATTTCAATTTTAATCAAAGAAGTGTACAAAAATAATCACAATAATGTTTCGATTCTATTTAGCATTATTACACCATGTCATATAATAATACGAAATAGTCTCATGCACTATTGTGATTATTTTTGCGTATAAACATATTCCAGCTTCCTATCTACCTATTTATCAATTTATGTACATATTCTATCTGTTAAAATATGAATCTATTTACATTTATTATTTAATATAACTACAAATATTTATCTAAATCAATGTAAAAAATGGTTTAACAAAATAATTATTCAAATGCATTAATAAATGACTAGAAAGATTTTTCTCATTAACATATCTAATCTACTACAAATATTTTCTTATTTTATTGGTTGTAGATCCAGATTATTTTTATATAATTATATACATGTATATATTTTGTCATACAATATAACGCTTTTAATCTCGAACAATTATTTACCTTACAAGCTAAAGCTATACTGCAATAACCTTAAAACCCTTATACCTCAACTCAACTAGTATTACCAGAAATAAAAGTATTATAGTACCGATAAATTAAAAGAGAATTAGTAATAACAATTATTATATTGAAGCGATCACATAAAATATGAACAAAAAAGTAGTATTATCGAGGCTTCTAATAATGCGTATTATTGGATAAGATTGAGTTTTAATATTTTTTTATCGTTATTATATTATAATTATAATGCCAGGCTTGTGGTCAGATCACCTTTTTTATCTTTGAAGGAAAATGGTAATAAAATGGTAAATAAATAAATAAATATATCTATATGTAACACAAATATTTACAGAAACAATCGACTAAGAAAATCAACAGTATATAAATATATAGACTCAAACATTTTTAATATTTTTTAACTTTTGATTTTTACTAATAATATCTTTCTTATTCGATTGTTTTGTAATGTTATTATGCTCTCGAGTTTTAGCAAATATTTTCACGGTCAGCAAAAACTTTAAAGCATGCATTCTATGTTCATAACAAATAACGTCTTGGTCGAACCAATTTGGGCATTTCTCACGAGTATACGTTTCAACGATTTCTAATAAGTGGAACAATAATTTTCTTTGGTGCCATACACTTTCATGATAAATGTTGAAAGCTTCTAATTGACAATTTACACTCGTGAATAATTCGGTTGGTCTGGTCAAGTACAAAATATCTGGCGTGTCTGGTTCATTATGCGAATACTCTCTGTAATGGATATATTTTTCATTATCAGTTGTTAAAGAATCGACCCTTTTAATAAAAACATATTTGCATTCATCACAAGGAAATTTACAAAAACATTTTTTGGGTATATATCCAGCAAAGAAAGTGATCGCATTTGCTTCAAATGTATTCCTTTCAGACATTTCTGGCATTCCAATAGAATCTACGTTCGTAAACATATCCATAGTATCAGCAGCGGTTATAAGTTCATTAATTTCCTGTAATTCCTGTGACTCGTATTCAAGTAAATCAATATTCTCATTAGTTAAACCTTCTGCATTTTCTGTAATAGAAAGATCTATATTACTTGAGTTCATTAAAGATACCGAATCTTCACGTGTGGCGTTACCTCTGTTACTGCTACGAATAAAATCTGTTGACACAATATGACGTACTGCTAAACGATACATTCTACAGGTTGGATTAGAATTATATCCACCTCTTCCGCGTAATTTGGCATGATCATGTTCTACTGAATCTTGATTGCAAAGACTCGTTGCTAATTCGTAGTCTGGAAAATCTGATTTTAAATCTGTGTAAAGAGTAACCAAAGCGTTAACAGTCAAAAAGATTCCAGAAAAGCATGGTGGTTTTGAAACGGTTTTTCCACTTGGCACTACCTACTCTTTTGACCAAACTACAAATTTCTCAAGACGCTGCTGAATCTCTGGATTCCTATCTGACAATGGACGCTTCAGCGGATTTGTTGAATATAAATACAAAGAATTACATGCATCTATTACAGCATTAAGATTTTCAACAAAATCAGCTGAAGCTTTCCAAGTCGCCGATGACATCAATCCTTTCGGATCTTCACCCGCTAACCTAATTGCACTTGCCATTCGCTGGCTCAATAATTGAAACGCTAATTTTACTTTCATGGCATCAAAATTATTGGGATTGAAGTGATTTTCACTCAGATGTCCTAATACATTTTATGTTCCATGACTCCGGTCAAGTTCCCATGTCTTGATCAAATCTTTAAAACTTATTATAACATTACCATTGATTAAAATTTTGTCATGGGATCTTAACTGAGAAAGTAATCTTTTAATAAGGTGAGGCCAATCAAAAGTTGCAAAATAATTTTTATCCTTAAAAAATAAAAGTATGAACTATCTGCGGTGACATTTAAAAGTTTAAACAACTTTTGATTGCTGCTACTTTGATCGCAAACGATTAATCGAACGTCAGCAGTAATTTTCTTTAATTCGATTAAAAGAATTTGAAGAATTTCCAGAAGTTCTTCAGCTATCGCGCCATGTTCATTAAATCTAAAAGCTAGCATTTGATGCCATGGATTCTTAGCATTGATACTATCCAAACAAAACAATAGTGCATGCCTAGCGACTGCCCTGCTTCTAAAGTTTTTACGCATATCAACTAAGCCTTCGATTATGTCGTACTTCTTGGAATATTCTTCATAAGCTTTTATAGACATTTCATCAAACTTTAGCGCACATACTCGTTCATCTTTTGGCATGTTTTGCAAATTTTGTCAAAGTTTTTCAAAAATAATTTTATTTACTCCCGGAACAACGTATTCGGAAACCCAATTTCTAACCGTAGATTCTGAAGGTAAATGTAATTCCGCCTTTGGCAAACGAGTATAACACGCTGCAGAGTAATAATACATCTGTTTCGCTAAATATTTTTCATCTCTTGCGTAAGGAGTTTTTGCTTTATGCAATTGCAAATTTATCATTGTTTTAGCAGTACTACTAATTTCTTTACTCTCTAGAAAATCATCGACAGTCAAATTTTTATTTCTAATATATTGAACTGTTAATTTCTTACGCAAACGACGATTTTTCATTTTTTCAGCCTTTAAAGATTTCTGCAATTGCTTCACTTTCATTGTCAAAGAATCAACTAATTTTTGTTTAGAACGAGCATACAACTTACAACATCTAGAAACTTTTATTTTTCTTTGTGAAGTTTTTGCTTCTGTAAATGCTGTATTTGACCTGTATACATCATTATCAATATGTAAATAGTCAAGGTCAGTATCCTTCTCGTCCAATGTACAAAAAGATTGTTTAGCTGAAGGATAACTGAACTTTGCCATTAACGGATTAAATGAAATCTCATCCTCTCTGGAATTGATACCTATACCGACATGTTCACCTTCAGCTGGATGCTCCTGCAAAATAATGAATGAGTTTACCTGTTGTTTCGGAAGATGTACTCCCATTTGTTGTACATCGTTGATATCCTGCTGCTGTTGATCGTATGGGTCGATTGACAGCTGCTGTTGTTGCAGTTCGTCCTGCTGGTCGACACACTGTTGTTGCTGTTGGTCCTGCTGGTTGACATTCTGCTGCTGTTGTTGATGCGCATCCTGCTGCTAATCTGCTTCGATCACGTCCTGCTGCTGATGCATTTGTTGCACATCCTGATGCTACTGCTGTTGCATCCTCCAAGGAATCGGATTGCGATTGCGTCGCAACCTGGTTTTATCAACGTCCACGAAATCTTCATCTTGAAAATGTTGATTACAGACACCAGCTGTTCTTATCGACGAGAGGGACCAGTTAGATAGTAGCAGATTCCCTACAAAATTATATTTTAATTGAATACAAATTATAACATGAAAAAATGTTTTTTCATAATTGATAAATTTAATATGAATATTTATTCATATGTAATTCATAAATTAAAATTTTTTGTATTAAAATTTAATAAAAAATAATGTAACTTAATATAAGTGGGTGTAACTAACAAATTATTTAGTTATTTATAAAAAAGAATATACAGTAACGTGCTAGCATGTTGAAGGAGGTGAGTAGGGTTTAATAACCACGTAGCTGGACTACTAAGTATGATGGAGACCGGAGCAAGCAGCGAGTACTACCATTCGCAGTATTACCATACTCAGTTGAGAGCCAGATCATTAATACTCGCTGCTGGCTCCGGAGCTCGTGTTAAATACCCAAGTTGCTCCCTCTCTCCTGTGTTAGATGCGCATACGCCTTCTACCCGCGCATAGATAGACTATTTACATTGTTGCTGTCCTCTTATCCACGGGTTGGGCCTGCGGTTACAGTGTAGTGTGTGGTTGCATGGGTTGCAGGATTATAATACAGCTTTACCATAATTATGTTTCTGTGCTATTTAACATATCTTAATAGAAAAGAGACGTAATATTAAAAAAATATTTGATATTAAAATTGATTTATAATGCTATAACAAAGTTTACAGGATAATTCACTAAATATAGATCTAAATATAATTATTATATGTGTCTAATGATAATAGATTATATTGATGTAGTTATATAATATCATTTGTATTCATATAAACATACGATAATATAACTATATATATATTAACTATATTAACATTTCGCTTAAAAAATGGTTGAAAAAAATGAATGTAAAATTTTTAACGCAAGAATGATGGATTATAAATTTTTCGCATATATTTACCGCAAATAAACATAAAAAAAATATGTATATTTATAAAACAATCGATGTTATACACGTCCTTGGACATTTTGGCAAATAACATTTTGCTAAAAAAATTAAAAAAAAAAAGAGATGTACAATTTTTTCCGATGGCATGAAGTGTCCATATTGTTGACATATATACACCTCAAAGAAGCATGATAAAAATATATAATAACAAGTATTGAGAGATTTAAAAAAAATATTAATGAAATATAATATTTTCATATTATGTAGATATTGCAATTTTTGACGAGTCTTGTTAATAAATAATCCAATATTGCATTCAAATTGCATTTTAATTCGTCGTAGATATATTTCATATGGTAAGACGCTGCCAAGTCCTTGCCACTTAGCTTCCTCCTGATTTTTTTTGTATTATTGTTATAAATTATCAAATGAAGGACTATCAGTTTATATGACGTTTTCAATTCTACCATTATAAAGCTTTCTCTAAGAGGATGGAAAAATTAAGCCCATTTTATGATACATCATTAAATTAATAGCTAATTTACAAAAATAAGTAAACTAAATTTCCTAGCTTCGAATATGATTGCAAATCAAATAAAAAAAAAACAATTCGTTGGTTGGACTCGAACCCAGAACCGTCAGGTTTGTTGGCGATGCTGTGGTCCATTGTGCTACGAACACATTATGCGTACCAATTATCAAAAGTCCTATATGTTTGTAGCTTACACATAGCGCCATTTCTTTGTTAAATCGAACTTTAAAATGGCAAAACAAATTATTTAATTAACCATGTTGAACCTATATTCACATATAAAGTACAATTAAACAAAGAAGCGGCACTATATGTATGCTATAAACATAACTTGGTTATTATGTAACTACTGCCATTGAAAAGCGAGCAGATTGACAGCTGCATACAGTACCCGTTGAAAAAAATGTATGCTGCTATCTATTTTTAATGCCTGCAGTCAGATAATACGTATTTTCGATTACTTAATACAATTAATTTAATTGGAAAAGACTGCTTGAATTAAGTAGTTGACTAAAAATAAATATTTTTTTAAATATTAAAAAAAAAAATTATGAGGCGGACTTGAACCCGCATCCGCCGATTAGCAGGCTATCATCTAGACCACTGAGCTACGAACATGTTGTGAACATGTGTTATTATCAGCTGATCAAAAGTAGCATATTTCCATAGCTTACGCATAAAGACACTTTTTATTTCAATCTACTTTTGTCAGAGCTTCAACATTAATAATCAAAATAGATGCATAATTAATATCAAAACAGAAAATTCTTTAACAGGTTGAGTGCTAAGCCACTAATTATGATGTGTAATCGTTTTGAAAATAGGGGTTATCAACTTCTTTTGGTCGAAGCAGCATTTAACAATTACACAATATCAGCCGACAATTTGCATTGATATGTATGGGTCATGTAGCTCTCAACCTCTTAAAGAATACGAAATCAATTTCACTTACCTGAATTTTCAATCCATAATCGTTGTCTTTCTGGATAAATTGGAAAACGAAACAAGCGATGAGCTGTGAGCTTTCCATTGTTGCAGCGGATGTATTTGCAAAAGTCGTACACTGTTAACTGCTTCGCCATTTTGCTCTACTATTGCACGTAACGAGGCAAAAAAAAAAATGAAAAAACACACGAATTTGCTCAAAAAACGCAGCTGCACGTGTTTGTTTTCAATGCTCACGACGGCGATGTAAACATTAACTGACAGATCGAAATAAATGCATATCGCCTCGCGCGCGACGTCGCTAGATTCCGCGAATTAGGTCGCCACGTAAAGCATTGTGTTTTTCTTAAAATATCGATTTAAATTTTTTTCTCAAACATTTTAAAGAATATGATTGTTCGCTAATACGTTCCTTACGGTCCGATTATATCATTATATAAAAAGTATTAATGAATAGAACAATCATACATACCTGCATATTTACAA
Organism: Trichomalopsis sarcophagae; assembly: GCA_024372645.1. Lineage (NCBI taxonomy): Eukaryota > Metazoa > Arthropoda > Insecta > Hymenoptera > Pteromalidae > Trichomalopsis > Trichomalopsis sarcophagae. The sequence continues at coordinate 31,695 of QLSS01000105.1, forward strand.
ATATGAATTGATGAAATCTTAATTATAAAATCAATTGAATCAATTTTTATTCATAATTTTATACTTGTTTATAATTTTTTTTTATTCATGACGTTTAACAAATATAGAAGTATTTTATTTTCTAAAATACTTCCACATAAATTGTTCATAAATTTAAACATTTTGAACTATTTTATAAGAAACCTACAAGAAATATTTTGAATAGTCCATGATCAACATTTTAAATTTGATGTAATTGTAATTGTTGTAACAGTAAAAGACAAAAAGGAGGACTGGATATAAAAGTATTGGTCATATTTACATTCAATAAATAATTTTATTTATTGTAATGCGTCTGCTTTGATGCATAAGATCGCAAAAGCTCGAGTTGCCGCCAGTCGCCGTTTCTCAATTCCCCTTCATCGCGACATGCGTACTACCGCCCCTACTTCTCTCCTCCGCTCGAGCTAGATGCGTATAGTTCGGGCAAAATTCCGCGAGGCGGCAGTAGCTTACGACTGAATGTTGCATGGTACGCATCGCCCCTATAAGCACACGTTGTTGTTTCGCGCGAAGACCTTCTCGGCGAGCAAAGTCATAGAAGGAGCCTCTCTGCGACAAAGCACGCCGCAGCCGCGCGAAACGTAACTTTGTTGTTGTTATCGCGGCGAGGAAGAGAAGACGTTCGGTTCCAGCGAGGCCCGTGTGTTCTCGGACGCGAGTTGCGTCCCGGGAATACTTAGAAGTCGCTGGCCAATGCGCGCGAAAGTGAACCGCTGATTCGCGCGCGGCGCGAGACGAGCAGCCAATCAGCACGTCTCGCGCCTCGCGCAGCCAATTAGGTCGCGTTATCAGACGGGCCCGGCGGCCGACGGCGGGACGCCGGGCGCGCGCGCGGCAGCGCGGCTCGGGAGTTACGTTTCGAGCCTGGTCGACAGAAGTTGACGAGCGATCGCGCGCGACTGTGCATAGTGTGTGAGAGAGAGAGAGAGAGAGAGAGAGAGAGAGAGAGAGAGAGAGAGAG
>QLSS01000105.1:32707-53425 GCA_024372645.1 Trichomalopsis sarcophagae
GAGAGAGAGAGAGAGAGAGAGAGAGAGAGAGAGAGAGAGAGAGAGAGAGAGAGAGAGAGAGAAACGCGGAACAAAGAGAGCAAGCGTGTGTGAGAGAAAGAAAGAAAGAAGCATCGGGCGTCAGAGAATCCTCCGCTGCTCGGTAGCAACAGGTCGGGCTTGCCTCCAACGCTTTACCTAAATTAAAATATAATTGCAGAAGTAAAATGGCATATTGCGTTATTATTGTATACTATATATTTTATCAGCAAGTAGAAAATAAAATTTGCTAAGACTTGGACTCGAACCCGAGTGCATAAGAATAGCAAGCAACAACGTAGACCGCGCCGCCACAATCATCGTTGACGAAGAAAAACTGAAAGTAGCATATGTTTATCGGGGGGCTAGGGTGGCTTTTCAGTTTAATTTAATTTTGTTTAAGCATAAGCTTAACTTGTTTGTGTCGGTTTAACCATAATCCCTCTAAAAAATTAATGTTCTCAATCATGAGTTTTCAAAAGTTTTAGATTCTAATTTTTGTACACTTATGTTCTTGTTTGAACATCCTTTTTAGTCCAATAATATGCCCGAATAGTTATTTGGCGTTGGTTGAAACTACCGCGAGGTCTGGATGCGCAAATTCGACAGTCGCCGTTTGTCACTTTTCCTCCGCCTCGTCAGGGGCGGTGGACCTAAGAATATATAGAGCCTCTCCCATCTCCTCCACTACCGCTGGATGCGTATACTTCCCCTACGCTCCTTTTCTAGATGCGTATAGTTCGATCGCAGGCCGCAAGTGGCGTCATGATCGAATTTGGCACGCATTTTTAACACGGCATCGGCCATCTCTTCTCTAATCTCTGGTGATATCACTCACACACGCAGGTAGCAATACGATGCGTAGCGCACTATGTTTGAGTTGGCCGTAGTGGGGACACGTTGCTCGCACGTACGTTTTAACTTAGTTTATGTGAGTGAGGGCAACGGCGAGAGCTATGCGCGAAGAAACAGACGTAAATACAAATTTGTTTCTCGCGCTGCTTCATATTCCCGAGCCGCCGACATTCCTCCTCGTTAAGAAGCAGTGTCGCAGTGCGCGGCACACGTCTTTTTTGACTCTGAAACACGACACACTGAAGCTAATTATCTACAAAGCAATTCGCTGTCAAGTCCCCGGAGCAATCTAGGCATCTCAACGAGGTATTCTATTACCCGAAGAAGCCACAGCGAGAAACGCAGTATCTACTTTAAGTGTTTTTTTTTATAAGTATAGTGCAGTGTTTCAACAACCACTGTGAATGTTTATGTGTGTGACGTGCAGTGCTAATTTTAACTCTTCTAACACTGGCCGGAGGAATAAGCCATTGTGCTAAGCTCCATTCGTCAACTTTACTTGTGCATACAGAGGTATAGCTACGGTGAAGCTCTGGCACAGTAAATGCGACTTACCAGATTAACTCTACTAACAATTGCCTCCGTAAGTTGAAGATATTGCCCTGCAGTCTGAGGACTGCTAAGCGCCTTTTACAATATCGGACTACGTCCGTATTGTACTTGCCGATTAGGGCACAAATCGTTTCATGGTGTGATCACACTATATTTCTAAGAAGTAGACATTGCTAACTTGAACGCTTAGTTACTGAACTGTGTTGTTTCAATTCGCTAGACCGTGAAATACAGGCCGTTTAACTGTTGCTGAGACATAGTAGAACCAACCTTCTACTGTATTAATAAATAATATATTTTTTTTACTTCTATTATTATATTGTTGTTATTGCGTTCGAAGTCATTTACCTACATAATTGCTACACAAGTCATAAATAGCATTTGTGTACGTGTTTGGCACACGCAATAATACGTAATAATTAAGATTAAAATCACTGACATTAGAAACATTAAAAAAAAATAAATAAATAAATAGAAACCAGCACTTGAACAGTCCTGTAATTCTAATACTCTACTCGTCGAATCATTTTGGGCGAGACACAAGCGAGGACAACACGCTTGTGTCTCGCCCACACGGAATTACAGGCACTTTATTTACACGAATTATAGAAAAAAAGGGAGGAATCACACGCGAGTGATTCACTAAAAGCTATAATTCAAATTACAGCGATAGGCACAATAATAGGGCTACACGTGAATAGAGGCTAGGATTCGGATCACACTGCTCTCGATCGATACCGAAACGAATCTGACGCTCTCGCGCGCGCCATAATTAACGCGTCATCAAGAGGCGCGAGAATCAAACCTTGTTAGGTGATACATATATTATGCGGAGACGTATAATACGCGAACAGTACTGAATGAAGTAAGAGGAGTACAAGACTTTAGCTAACGTTTTAGACAACGCTACTGGAACGACAATAAACAATTGTCTGTTAGGCGCAATTTGGAACACGGCCATTACAGAGGACAGATCCAATCAACTAGAAGCGAATACGTGCTCCATCTATATAATCAAGTCACCCTTTTGTCTGATCCTCCGAGTGAACCAGTGGTTGTTCAGTGTTTCTCTAGACATTTCGATGAGCTAGTGCGACTTGCTATTTTAGGGCAATGCATTTGGAGCGTTTCTGGTTTAATCGCTCTGTTAGATAATCTTGATAAAGCCGGGGCCTTGAATAGTCATTCATCAGCGTCACCATCACGTCCTTCTATGAATTTCGGTCAATCCCCTATTCGAAACACGGGAAATTATAAACCTCAAAGTCATCATCAGAACTCTTACTCCGGACCTATCCACGTCGAGACCCTTCCCCACAGTTTCAAGGAAATCGTTATAATAATCACCTCAAGTTTAAAAATGAAGAAACCAATCCACCTAAAAATGTCAGTTTTGTCTCGGAAATCTCAGACAAGGTTATTGTTAATTCTGATTCGGAAGCAGAAGCGGGAAACTGATTAAAGTTGCACATTTCGCCTCGGATACTGAAATCAAATCTGATTTCAAAGAGTGTGTGACTTCTCAATCTGTAAATAACATCAGTCGTTATACAAAGACTCACTTAATTCAAGATTCTAAGAGGGAATTATTACTTTCAGAAAACCTGGATGTAGACGAGATCATGCCGAACGCTCCACTTGAATGTCCTGAAATAAAAATAAGTATTGCAGGCGTAAGCTTCGAAGCTTTGGTTGATACAGTTAAAGGCTTGAATCAAGACGAGTGGCTTGACTTGTCAAATCTTATTAGAAAGTTCAGACATGTTTTTAGAAAAGAACCAGGAAGATTTTTATCGTATGTTTATCGCTTCAAAGTCTTGGATGATACTTCATTTTTTAAGAAATCTCGCCCTGTAGAAATCCAGTTGAAAAAAGCACTCCGTGATGAGATCCATCGAATAGAACGTTTCAGTATCATTGAACGCTAAGATACAATTTACATCAATAGTATCGTGCCAGTCAAGAAAAAGGACAACTCGATAAGGGTATGCTTAGCGGCATTTGATCTAAACGAGCAAATTCAGTCGGACTATGATGGTCCAGACGACATCGATCAGGTGTTCAAAAGAACTCGTAAGTTTTTGATTATGTCAAGCATTGACTTAACAGCCAGTTATTGGCAAGTCCCATTAGCTGAGGAATCACAGAAATACACTGGTTTTCTGTTTGAAGGTAAAACTTATAAGTTTTGTTTAGTACCTTTCGGTACCAAAGTGAGTTGTGCAGCTTTGTCTAGAACAGCTGAAAATTTATTGAAATGCCTAGATGAATTCCTTGTAGATTTCGCAGACGATTGGCTGTCCATATCGGCTGACCTTAGCACCCATTTGGATAATTTAAGGGAGATTTTTCATTTAAGGGAGAAGGTGTTACTATAAACTTTAAAAAGGTTAAATTCTGTCGTCAGGAAATGCATTTTTTAGGCTATATCCTCACTTCTGAAGGTATCAAACCAGACGAGGAGAAGGTACAAGGTATTTATAACTATCCTGTTCCCCAAAACGTCAAACAACTAAGGGGTTTCCTGGGTGTCTTTGCATGTGTGATGTCTCTCCGCACTCTCCCGAGTGGAGCCGGCTTTTCAGTTTTGCGTTGCAACTGCTTGTTGCAAAGCCCGCGGAGGTGGCGGTATTCGCGGTGAGGACGTAGGGAACGGGAGAGAACAGCTCGGGAAAATGAAGCTAGTCCCGATTAAAATAAAATAGAATAATGTATTGCGCGGCCAATGTGTCTTTACAAATGTGTGCCGAGTCACCTCAATGTCGACTTGGCGTGGAGAGTATCTCGCGAAGTTTACGCGCGCGAACAAGAAGGCCATTATTTGGTGCCGCAGCACCAAGTCGCAAAGCTGTAGCTGCTGCTACCGCTGACGCGATACAGAAAAAGGGCTCAGCCCTACTTACTCGCAGTCGCCGTTCTCGGTAGGCGCGTATCACACACTCATACACACACTGCGCTGGCTGTGTTGCTGTCTCACTCGCTGGAGCTGACGTCCTCTCGTTTGGCCGCTGATCGACAGGCCGGGTCGTCCTTGCTTCTCGAAGCTGGAGTTGACTTGGACGTCTTCTTCTCGCGATCTCACACACACTCTCACTCTCTTGCACGCTATCGGTCGTCGCTCGATGTTGTCAGTCTCACACACGAGATCTACCCGATTTCGCACCTCGTTACAATACTTATTAATTAAACCTAGTTGGAGTTGGTGTTAGTTAATCAAGGTAGCCCTAACACCTTTAGAAGAGGAGACGCAGGATCTATTGTAGACCTGACCTTTGTTAGTAGTTACCTTATTAGCTTAATTGACAAGTGGACCGTGAGTGAACACTACACAAATAGTGATCACCAGACCATAATAATGGAGGTGAGAAAATCAGAGCAGAGACCCAGCGCGAGTACAAGCACTAACACAGTCGGTTGGAAAATGAAGGATTATGATAAGGAGATGTTCCTACTGGCACTGGAAGAATTGCAACTATCGGGGACGGCGAACAGCAAGGCGGAACAGGTAATGGGTAATATTACACGAGCCTGTGACGAGGCCATGCTGAGAAGAGTGCTGAATTGTAGACGACCACCAGACGAAGAGGTTGAGAGTGCGCCCAGCCAGTGTCACCGGACCAGAAGAAGAGAAAATCGGGCAGGAAATAGTAGATGTCCGCGGACAAGAAATAAAGGATGCTAAGAGGAAGCTTAAGAAGACAATCCGCGACAACAAGCGACGGTGCCTTAAAAATCAACAGGATGAGGTCGAACAGGACCCTTGGGTCGACCGTACAAAATAGTAATGAAGAAGATTAGAGTAAGCTACGTATCCCCTCCAAAATGCCCGGAACTATTACACCGTGTAGTGACCACACTGTTCCCCAGGCAACTGGAAGATCCAAGTATCATCAAACGAGGTTCGAATGAAGAAGTTATTCCACCGATCACGATTGAGGAATTGTTAGCCACCTGCAGAAGGGTAGGAAACAACAAGGCTCCAGGGCCGGATGGCAGTCCCAATATTGCATTGAAGCATGCCATCTTGCTATGCCGCTGATCGACCTATTGGCGATGGAAAGTAAGGAAGTATTCCAAAGTAAAAGAGGAACAAGTGACAAAACTTAGAAGGAGATCTGGGATGCAGCAAGAAAGAAGACAATGGCCGAATGACAAGCAAGATGGGATGTTAGTGACAAAGGGCAATGGACACATCGCCTTCTACCAAAAATAGAGGATTGGACTGGAAGAGAACATGGGGAGGTCAACTACTACCTCACACAATTTTTAACCGGGCACGGATGCTTCCGGGCTTATCTGCACCGATTTAAATTAGACGACAGTCTGAACTGCCCAGCTTGTTAGGACGCTAATGGAGATTCTGAGTATGTTCTCTGTGACTGTTCATGATACCAAGTGGAGTGAGAAGAACTCGAGTGTTATGTCTAGAGCAGAGTGACACCTGAGTCAATGATAACAAATATGTTGACGTCAGAGGATGGTTGGAACGAAGTACACAACTACGTAAGGACTATCCTCAAGAAGATTAGAAATAACGAAGAGAAAAGAAGGCAAAGACAAGGCGAAACAGCGGAATAAAAATGTAGCTAGATGAAGGTCATTGAGCCGTGTCGGGGATTAGGCTGTCCAGAGGATGGCCGGACGATGCCGCACAAAGCAAACGACTGGACGATGCGGAAAGAAGCAGATTTCCGGACGACGCAAAAAGAAAAAGACGTGATGATGACCACATCAATTAGAAGAGGGCGTAAAAGCCTTTCGCCCGACCGCGAAGTACTACTCGACAGTCGTACTGCGGCAAACCAGGGCACAGAAGATGGAGCTAGGTGCGCCTTTACCAAGGATCGATAAAGGCAAAGTAGGCGTTTCTTGGTACGGTTCAGTGTTTTTCATCTAGCCGTAAAAAGGATAGGTTTAGTCGGTGTGAATCCGATACACGGCTAACATTGCGAATGGGGCTGTTTCGACGACCCCATAAACAAAGTCACGCTATGGTCTTTCTAAGATTATCCCTAACACCTTTTGTCCGAGAAAGAAAAAAAAAACTACTTACACACAAAGACACACAGACAAAATCAAATCAGTACATTACGATACGTGTGACTTAAATGGTTCTTTTTTACACGGCTCTTAGCGCACTCGCTACGCTCGGGTGCTAACTGAGCCTTGTAAAACTGAACCATTTAAGTCAAGAGTATCGTATAAAATTTTATAACATGGACTGCTAAAATCCACAAGTCTCGCATATTCTCGACTAAAGTAATCCTTATTTGCACAGTGAGGTTAGAGCACGAGCGTAGCGAGTAAACACGGTGCAAAAAAGGACTACTTTAGTCATATTTAGGCGTGACTTAACAGCGGATTTTAGCCACACAGTGCTATAAATAAAATTTTCATTTCTAAAATCGTCTCCCGGATAGTAAGACATGGTCTATGATACAATGCACTTAGTATACAAAAAACCATAAGAAAATCTCGACTTTCAGTAGACGATGTCCAGGTGTCAACATCACTTCCCGGATGGCAAAACATGGTCTATGATACAACGCACTTAATATACGACAAATGTACCATGAAAATATTGTTACTTCCAGTAGACGATGTCTAGGTGTCAGGATGATCCTGATGTTAATCCATTATAAATGTAGTATACATGTTATATGATGCTACCTTCCAAGTTATACAAAGTTAAGCTTAAAAAAACCTCGTTCATAATCATAAATGTATTATCAGCGGCAAAATTCCAAAAAGTTCAGAAAAATTTCCTAAAAAACCTGAAAAGTGCAAAATTCAATTTTTGCATGAAAATATCACAATATTGGCGCACAAAAAAAATAAAATAAAACAGTAGAAATGTTCTTAGATGTTAGGACTAATGACAGTTAAACAAATTTCAATTAGAATTAAAGGGATTTGAATAAATTGAACTAGAAATGAGGTTTTGGACAGAAATTGAAGTAAATTAATATTTTGTGGATAGATGTAGATATTTGAATTTATTGATTTGAAAATTTGAAAACACAATATAGAAGTAAATAGTGTCGCGGTCGCAGCAGGCTTCTCAAACTCGCCTTCGTGGCGCTACCGCGCCACTGGATTGATTGATTTCCGATTCACCTACTAACAGTACTTCAGCAAATTTACATTACTCTGGTTACTTCCTGTTCATTTTCGGTATATTTTCGGGTCATTCCTGGTTATTTTCGGTCACTTCTGGGTCATTTTGTATTTTTTCCGATTTTTTCCAGTTCACTTCCGGTTCACTTCCGGTCGACTTCTGGTATACTTTTGGTCTATTTTAGGTTCACCCCAACCCCTAATGAGGGGTTATACTTATAGCTGGAGACTACCGGACACATTTTAATATAATAGAGGATATAGGATTATGTAGTGAAATAGTGTTAGTGAATTTATAAAATCAAATGGTAAATCAGTTCTTAAATTGTTGTCGTTATCATTAAGCTTTGGATATATACTAACATATTCTTCAACTTTTGTTTTTGATAGAATTTCATTATTGATACTTACTTAGTGTACGTCTGTATTTTTAGAGATAAATTACTCTTTTATATAATTTTGTTTATTAAAGCTATTACCACAAGTCTTATCAATAATATTGTTAATGCATAAAATTTCTTTTAGTATTTCAACTACTGCGTTGATACTTTCAAAATTAGTTGGAAATATTCCATTGCCAACATTTAAAAGTTATTTGTAACTTTAATTATGATTTACTAAAAATCAAATGCACAATATAATTTTCTTATAAAATACAATTCAAATTGAATATTTGTTTAGTAATAGATAAATAAAAATTAAGAATTTATTTTTATCATAATGTATTGTAATGTGGCGATTCGACAGCCTATCGTGCGGCCACGAAGATGCTGCACGTCACCTCCAGGAGGTTAATTATCCGGTCGGCGATCTCTCGGTGATGGCTAGGCAATAGCAAGCAGACGTCGGCTTGCCGAATGCTCGGTACAAATGCGTGGTGCGCCAGGAGCACCACGCTTTCCTCCGCGTATCCGTGGGTAATCGGTCAATCAGGAAAACCAAAAAAAGTGAGCAAAAGAATAAGCACTCGCATGTAGGTTTAACAAAGCAAAAGTATATTGTCAAGCTTTTAATAGTAAATACAAGATGAAGTAATCGTGCAAACGCAACGTTAGGGTGAGCGATCGCGAGAAGAACGCACGCGGTTTCTCAGGCGAAGCCGGGCCAACGATTCGGTGGCCACGAATCTCGGCCTTTGGCGGCTTCGTCCCGGATATTGATGGAGAACCTACTTAATCAGTTGCTGGCCGAACGCTTTATCCCTCGTCCTCACGACTGTTGACAGCACCGGGAATAGTTCTGGGCTGTGGTGAATTTGGAGATGTCCCTCCAGGCACTCGAAGCTCAGGAACACACACGTACGCTAGTACGGGAAAACGAACGTATCGATAGCGTAGCTGTTGACAAGGCCGAAGCGAAAACAAGTCTGTGCGCGCTCGCTCCTCGCGGAAAATCTCCTGTCAGCGCCGCCGCTGGCGTTGTCTGCTCTCCTTAAAATTCTAACCGCGCGACATACGAGCACGCAAGATCTAAAATCGTAGCGCTTACAGTAGATACAATCATTCAAAAAAAAAAAAAAACTTTTTTTAAAAGTGAAAATCTTGGTAAGAAAAAGGATAATAAACGTAGTGAAATCTCTAAATATAAAAATGCCAAGTAAATATTTTTTTGCTATACGCATTAAAATGTCATTTTTTGAGAAAACATAATTTTAACTTTAATTTTATATCTTATGCGACGTTGAATATGAAATACTCAAAAAATTTACTAAAACGGAATGAAATCTCTAAAAAAATTAACTTTTAAAAAAGTAAAAGGTTAGGCGAGTTTGATATATTCCGCAACGAAATTACAGATAGAAAAGAACTGAGATCAATCAAATAAAGTCAAGTTTATTATGTTTAAACGTAATGAAGCAAGGAACAACTCCCAAGATAATTACTACGTAACTTGCCATGCCCGTTTCATTTTGTTTATTGGTGACAACTAAAATTTTCTTTTTATATATTAGAACGTCATACAAACACCATAAGTACACTGAAACGGGCATGGCAAGTTAAGTAGTAATTATCTTGGGAGTTGTTCCTTGCTTCATTACGTTTAAACATAATAAACTTGACTTTATTTGATTGATCTCCGTTCTTTTCTATCTGTAATTTCGTTGCAGAATATATCTTGCCTAATCTTTTACTTTTTTAAAAGTCTTTTGGCTAGTAAAATATGATTTTGTATAAAATTACATCATTTTCCATACTTATAATATTGACCCTTAATGGAACCAAAATTCTGCACATAAGTTTCCATCTAAAGATTTCAGACTAAAACAGAAGATAACTAAACAAAACAGAAATTTTCAGTAGAAGAATGCCGGAATTGTGACAAAGACAACAGTTATTTACAGGTATTATTAACTTTTTTAAGTTTTTTTAGTTTACTGCGGATAGTACCAAATTTCGACAGTTTTCAACAATTACGTTAATTAGATTCTATTATGTTATTTAAGGCGTGTTTCCGAAAAAATAAGAAAAATGTGTAGAAATCAGAAAATAGCTGTTTTGATTAGGAAAAATCTAGTGAATGTAGAAGACAACAATTATAAAATGGATAAAAGTGTTTTGAACTATGAAAAAACTGTTGTCTTTACTTATTAATAGTTATTGTCTGTTGTATTAATTTTTTTATTTATTATCAAAATCGTAACATTTTATACCTGAAAAAAAATCCAACTGAAAAATCTAGCAAACTAAATTAAACTGGAGACAACAACAGACTGTTTGTATCTCAATTCCGACATTTTTCTGCAATGATCTGTAGTTCATAACTTTTTTCTTGACTTGTTTTCATTTTTCATTTTCGCTAGGGATTTAACCCTAGTGGAAATAATTGGATGTGCTAAAGTGTAGCAAAGTATGCCAAAGTGTGCCAAAGTGTACCATACTGTGCCAAAATATGCCAAAGTGTTCAAATTCGGAAATTTGCTGCACTTTGGCACACTTTGACACACATGAGTTTTTCGGAAACAAACATCTTTTCTTTGACAAAGTGTGGCACAGTAAAGCATAGTTTAGCACGGTATGGCACAGCATGGCACACTTTATTACACTTTGGCATACTATGGCACACTTTGGCACACTTCGGTATAGTGAGATGTATCCCGCTGCCCTTGCGCCAAAACATTGTCACTGCACGATGCCGTCATATCGACGGCACGCGTGGAGCTCGAAGTCCCAGTTATAAAACGTAACAATAAATAATTTAATAAAAAAAAAAAAATAAAAATTCTAGCGTCGGTAAGACTTGAACCCGGATCCTTTGGGTTAGTAAGCTGATGGTCTACTACTGAGCCACAAGTACTCGTTACAGTTAATACAAAAATGTAAACTCATGTACTTCAAGCAGCTTTAGATACTTTGTGACATTTCTACCCCCTGCTCGCGCGCGATTATTGAGGTTGTATCCTGCCAAGCTTCGGAGAGGAGCGTATCGGCCACGGCTATCTCAGTGTCTCCGCTATTAGCGGACCGCGGAGAGTGGCTAGATCCTTTTCAGCTTGGCTTGCTAGAAATAAAACTGGAAGCGGGATGTGCATGCAAAATAAAATCTACTGTTCAACACATTTGAACTCTTGGCGACTTAGCGCCGTTTTCGGTATAGCGCTGGCTTTCGTGTCGCGCTATACTCTCCCTCTCTTTCTTTCTCTCTCGCACCTACCTTGTTTGTGCTTCGCGGGCGATTTCTGTCGCTTAGACATGCGTCTCGTAGGCGCGTGTCGTGTAGTGTGTATGTGTGTGTGCTGTGCGCACGCTTTTCGTGGCGTGTGCGTGTGCACTGTCACAACTTAGTACTTTTACAATATTAAATAACAATTGCCCGTAATAGCCTTAAGGCTGCTGTCCGCCGTAAATGTTGAAATAACATGCCTCAACAGGGGAATCCGTCGGGAATACAAGTTTTCCAGATTTCGTACAAACATTTTCTAAGTCCTCAATTTCCGAAAAACCCATGTATGTCAAAATGTGTCAAAGTGTGCCAGAGTGTGCCAAAGTATACCAAGGTATGCCAAAGTGTAATAAATTTCCGAATTGGAACACTGTGGAACATTATGGCACACTATGGTGCACTTTGGCACACAATTCATTTCCACTAGGGAAGTTATCGTTATCGTTTCAGAGGTCCAGTCTGGGTTAAATTTTACAGAAAAACAACAAAGTCCAATAAAGATTTTTTCTTTTTACGTAATTTAAAAATCAAAAAATATTCACTGTAAATATTTACACTATACACCATTTCTACCGAGAAATATCATTTATATACCAAACAAAATCACTGACCAAAATTCATGACATTTAACTATATAAATAAGTATTTTTAGTCACTTACCAGGGCTTATTGTGAAAGACCCGGACCGTCTTCTTCACTCTACCCGGGCTTCAAATGTACCTTAAACATGCCCCCTCTGACCTAATGAATGATATTTCTAAAAAATATTAATTAAATGTTGTTAGCGACAAGTACCGTGTAATCAAAATTAATTAAATTTATCAGCTACGTATACAACGTTTAGATAATAATATTTAATTAATATTTTTGAAGCCCGGGTAGAGTGAAGAAGACGGTCCGGGTCTTTCACAAAGCCGTGGTAAGTGACTAAAAACACTTATTTATGTAGTAAAATGTCATAAATTTTGTTCAGTGATTTTTAATGGTATATATATGAAATTTTTAGTAGAAAAAGTGTATATATTGGAAATATTTTTAAAAGATATTTTTTGTTTTTTAATTTACGTAAATAGAAAACATTTTTTGGACGAATATTTTGTTGTTTTTTCACAGGATTTAACCCAGGCTGGACCCCTTAAGATAAAAGTAAATATCGCATTATATATTACATTTTAGTCCAGAATATAAATGCTATGATTGTTTTAATCTTACAATTTACATTATAATATAAATGTGAATAAAAAAAATGTTTAATTAATATTATTTTATTGTTAGATTTTGTTAATATAATTAATAACTGTGATCAAATAATTACAAAGAGTTTAAAAAAATTTTTTAAATGTAAAATTTATTTCTATTTTATTCTATAATTTTGAAACCGGTCCTGGGTACTAGTTGTTGTAACTCCTTTTATAAAATGTTGGTTGTATTGAATATATTCATTTATACTTTTCGGTAATTCATTCTCGTGGAACGTTTTTGAAATCGTCCTTTTGATTGGTTAAAATTTATCAATCTAACAATCTGATTGGAATATTTCAAAAACCTTTATCACAAGAATTAACTACCATCGAATGTACATCTAATATTTAACAGTATATTTAATAATGACACATCAAATAATTAAATATCATCACAATTAATTTCTGAATCGCGAGCGAAGCAAGCGATTTTTGCTAGTATTATATTAAAGTTATTTATTATCAAGAACAATTATAGAACCTACAGTTTTTTTCATATTGCTTGCGTCCGAATTTCCTGCAGATATTCATGCAGAGAAGTCTGCAAAAATTTCTGTACATTTATTCCGTAAGCGAATGTCAAATATTTCGCGAATTTCTTTGTAGAATTTCTGGCAGGTTGACTGTAAACCAACGTCCACACTGCATGTAGGTTTTCTTAAGGTTTTTATGTATGATGATTTCTGCATGTCATCCTGATGAACTATCAACTGGTCTACCTACAGACTGTTATGTACATTATCTTATACATAATCCTGCACATTACCTGTATGTTGGTATACAACAATTTTTGTATATATTGTTCTTTTGTGTGTCGATGATCGGAGGTTGGGTCTGGTTGATCGGTGCCTCTGTATTAGAATTGTCTTGTGCTTTTGTGATTTTGTTGTTGTCTGGCTCTTTATTGTCGATATTTCTGCCGTATTTTGCAAGATGGCCATCTTCTTTGCATAAGAAGCACGTAAGTTTGTCGGAGGGGAAATAGATCCAGTAATTTACGTTATCGTTAGTTATGTGTAAGTTATTTGGAATTTTCGATTCGTTTTCGGATTTTATGTAGACTTTCTTCCTGAAGCTTAATAGATGATTTAGGAACGGATGCTGTGTACCTGTCCTGATAGAAGCAATTTGTCAAACTGGAGTAATTTCTAATATTTTAAGCTCTTGCAGAATCACATTGGTCGGAATGTAGGGTTGTATATTGGTAATCGTGACTCGTTTTGCCTTTGATATGAGAGATCTAATGGAGAGAGATACGGATTCGACTTTAATATTCGTTTTATTTTCTATAAGATTGTCGACTTTGTATGTACTTTGGATTTGTTGTAATATGTAAATTCTATAATCATGATAATACTCCGAAATGGTACACGTCGCGTCGTCTATTGGTATGCGTTAGCTCCAAGTTTCACACCTGCGTTTTCCATAACTCGGATAAGTTGTTGCCCTGTTGATCGCCAGATGATTTGCTTCATAGTGGGCCTGATAAACCTTGTCCTAGACCACGACCTCTATAGTTTTCACCTCAGTAGTTGCCTTGTTGGTGACCTCGTTGACCTTGGTTGTAACGAGCACCTCGACCTCGGTTGCTCTGTTGTTGTGGTCTCGTATATTCATTTTTATAATGTCAACAAAATTCGTCCACTGTATTGTAATTATTTAATTTAATTTATTCAATTTTGCCTCTTCATATTATTTGCAATGCTGTAGACTGAGACAAATACATCTTGTCGAATTTCGTTATCATTTCCGAAGCCGTTTTACATTCGCCAACATACTACAATTGCTTGTCCAAGATAGTACTTATCTTGGAAAATTATCGAGCTTTTAGATCAATCTTTTTTCCAATCTGCTTCTTTGTCTTTGTATGTATTCGGCATTTCACCAACTGCTGGTCCTTTACACTCTCTATATTTAAGAAAAATCATTAACCTTTGCCGTAACCGAGGATTTAACCCTGGCCCCTGAACTTCACAATCCATTATCTGACTGCCTGAGCTATTTGTGTTGTAATGCTTAAAATTCTATACTGTTTTCACCTAAAAATATGTTAACTTTGTACAGTTTACACGTATACTTTAAAATTGAAAAGATCTAAAATATTTTTGAAATTCAGATTAAGATTGATATTATTGAATTACTGAATTTAAAATTAAGATTGACATTTATAATCCAAATTTGATATTAACATTATATTATTTAGTATAGAAGAATCATTCTAATGTACAAGGATCAAAACACAAAATAAACTTATTTACTCAATAAATTAATTCTTTTTATTATGTTGATTAAATTATTTTCCTTATTTTGTCAAATAGCAGTTGATAGTCTATATACACGCAAATAATACATTACTAAGATTTATATATGATCTTCATGTATAGGACAAATAAAAATGGCTCAGGGACTAAGATAATAAATTGTGAAGTTGAGGACCGGAGTTCAATCCTCGATTACGGCAAAATTTTTTTTATCGTCAATTTATTTGGATTAGCATCAACAAAATTTTTTTTTATAATTGTCTAGTAACGACAAAATAATTTATTTTAATTTGAACAAATACTTTAAATTTATGAGCGATTTCTGACGTTATTTTTAATCACGCCAAATATTCACGTGATTCATCATCTAAGAATTCAAGTGATCTATCATGCGATTGATCGTATGATATATGAGATAGATCACGTGATTTTTCATGCCAGGGGTACCACTTACGCCACTTGTATTGTAATGTACTATTTTGAAAATCAATAAACTTGAGTCGCAGAATCGCCACGATTATATATAAAACTTTTATTTTAAAATGGACTTTTGTCACAAGTCGGGCGTGAAATTTGGAAATCAGATTTATGATCGTATTTCTTAGTTGTATCCTAGTTCCAGGGAAGCGTTTTGGCAACTCTTGATATTTTACATAACGGACTATTTAAACGTATAAAATAAACAGTCATATTAATTTTTGCGAAAAGTGTATTTATGTCATTTTGATTTTCAACCACAGATTATCATATACAGACACAACATATACCTTTATATTGTTAATTCCATACGAATCTCAGCTATTTGATGGGCAATCAAATCCAATATCTAGAGCATGGAGTCTTTTCTAATCAAAAATATCTTTTGTGGTTGTAAGTATAATTATATCTACATAAAAGTAGTATTTTGACATTTAATGACGTATATAATCTATAAAAATTTTGTTTTTAAACAGAGGTCTATCCGACAACAAGATCGAGAAGCTAACCGAGGGTCACTTTATAGGTTTACACTCTTTGGAAACCCTTGTTATCGAAAACAATAAAATACATACGCTTGATCTACGGGATCTCAGAAATAGCGCGTCACTCAAAGTATTGTAAGAGCTTAAAAGATTATACAAAATTTGTATAGCATATTTACTACATATTATTTAAGTTTTCTATTTTTTTGGAAAATTATTTTTTTTTAGGGAACTTTCAAGAAATCTTCTGACTTTATCGAATCTCTCGATCCCGCATTTGCCAGTACTACGAGAGCTGTAAGATTTTACGCAAGCATTTTCGAAAAATTTTTACGTAGGAATTCTAGTTATTCCAGTAGTAGAATAAATAAATTAATATATAGTTAACCCTCTCCAAATCACTCAAATAAATAGAAATGTATAATCAAAGGTAAGAGAGTTAGCCCAGGCAGTCTGTGCTGATTCGTTTACCTTTGATTAGACATATCTATTTTCTTTGTATAATTATTGTTTATACAAATCATTGACATCTGCAGGAATCTGAATGAAAATCAATTGGAATTGATCACGGCTGATTTTTTTGCTGGTTTGCCGGCGCTAGAAGAATTGTAAGACAAATCATATATTTATAGAGTAAATAAAGTGTCTACCATAATAGTTATTACAATTTTTTATGTTTCAGAAATTTAGAATATAATCTGATTCAGAAAATTTCTCCTTTCGCCTTTCAAAATTTACACAGGTTGACAGTACTGTAAGTGACAATCAGCTTTTTTCTCATCATCTTGATAATTTAAAAATATAAGAATGTGCGAGATCGGACGCTGAACATACTGTACACAAAAATACCAACACAAACTTATTCTTTTACACAGAAAAATTCTACATAGATATTTTCTACACAGAAAAATTCTACATAGATATTTTCTACACAGAAAAATTCTACATAGGTATTTTCTACACAAGAATTAGTTTTACTCCACTGCAATACTCTACACCAGTTTCTAAGCATCGTTCTGTAATAAGAATTATAACAATAACTTGTATGCTTCTGTAGAGTTTTGCAGTAAAGTTGATTCTTGTGCTCAAGATGTTTTTGTAGAATTTCTCCGTGTAGAAAAATACGTTTGTGTACGGTATTTTTATGTACAGTATATAAGGCGTTAAAAATCGTCTACAAACGAGACGAGATATGTCTCTGTAAATTTTAGAGAGACAAAACCTCGACTCTATACCGAATTTTTTACCCAGAGCGAGATTTTTACCGAGATCTTGGCCGGAAGCGAGATTTCTCCATAATGATTGAAATTTCAATAAAGTTTTATTAAAGAAAATTATAAGAAAATTATGAGAAAAATACTGCTGTGGCACTTCTAATGGCAGTTTCAGTGAAAATCATTCAGTGAGAGCAGTTTGAAGGTTAGGAAGAATTTGTTGCTCCTTCTCAAGGACTTTTGTTTTCTTGTTCTCAAATGAAAATTCAAATCGTACGTTTTGTTATATTTCGGGACGCTGCTGTAGATTTTTGTATGATACCGTACGTTCACGTAAGTTCGCGTATGTTTTGTCTAAGGTTCTAACATTTTATATCTACTAAAAAAATCGCACGAAAATCGCGTAAGGTTTTCGACCAATTTCTCGCGTGATTTTCACTCTATTATCGCGCTATACATGAAAAAAATGTCAGTAAAAAGTTTCTTACGCGATTATTGCACGATTCGTCGTATAGTTTATTTCGACATAGTTTATTTGAAAAATTTTTTAAATAAACTAAAATTGTTTAAAATGCGAAAATTGCGCGAGAAATTGGTCGAAATCCTCACACGATTTTCGAGAGATTTTTTTGAGTAGGGTTCGATTCCTGATTTTCAACGTTAGGTTTAGAGTGTAAGGGGGCGGATACACCTTTAAATAATAAGTGATTTGCGGATTTCTTGAGGTAATTCACCCCAAAGGTCATGTTCTTAGGAAAAGAATGAAACTTTGCACAGTTTTGTAATGGTTTTTTCCATACGCAACTAAAATTTTAGATTGATCTGATGTACGGAAGCTGAAATATTAGACCTCAGTTTGACCTTTGACACGCATTTCTTAGGCTAGGCCCGCGTGAAAAGTACAATTTTGTTGATAGCAGCCGAACGCTTCTTACGATCTTGTTGAAAAACTAAAGTAAGGTTAGGGACAATATTATAACTTCATAGCTGCTACGTCAACCCCTACTGAAATAAATTGCGCGATTAGTCGCGTGAGGAACTTTTTACTGACAAACTCACGCGATATTTTTTAGTAGGAATAATACAGAAATATGGGCGAACGTACGCAGGCGTAGGTAAACGTGTGAAACTATAGTAAACTAAGAAAAATAATAATCGTTGCAGCCCCTAGGTGGTGTCTGGCTCTTTCTTCTCACAAGCGCTAAGTTTTTATACTGGTTATTATAAGACTGATTAGAATTTTGCTTTTTAAATATTTATTTTATTCATACGCTCGTATATTTTTCCGTACATATGCGTACATTCGTGTACGTTTGCGTTCACAACGAAGATGTTCGAATCCTAACAAAATCGCACGTAAACGTACGCAAACATACGCAAACGTACATGATTATACTAAAATGCAAGAAAGTTATACTGTTTTGCCTTATCGTACTATTGAATTTTTCTATTCGTGTCTCTAGGACATATAGAACGCTGGAATAATGATAATGTTACGATCGATCTTTTTAAAATGATTTCCGGGCTATCTAATCCATCTCATCTAAAAGTAAACAAAAAAACTCACGTAAAGCAGCCATTGTTCAACAGCATGTACTCAATGTATAATGATGCGAACGGTAAGTTTCTATGATCATAATATAATAAACGAGCTCTAAGTTGAGTTATTATACTTTGATTTGAATATGTGTGTCAATTACTGCTGTTTTTCACCGTTTTAATAAGCACACGTATTAATAGAAATAGAGTTAATGTTGAAGTTTTAAATTGAAGTAGAAATTTAAAGCTTGAATTTAAATTCATAATACAAATTTTTTTAAATTCTAAAAAAAATTGTGCAGCGGTAGGAAATAGTATATTTTGATACAAGTGCGAGTAGTATATGGGCTGGTATGGAGAGACTGGGCGTGGCCTAGAGTGACGTCAACAATCCCCTGCCCGGTCGCACATGTTTACGTAGAACAGAATCCCTTATTTATGTAAACAGTAGCTGATTAGGTCAATTAACATGATTTACGATCCCATAATTACGTCAACAGTTAGAGCTAATTGTTATGTAAACAATAGATAAGTAGGTCAATAAACATGATTTACGATAGCTACTGTTATAAACAAGCGATAAGTGTGTTATCGCCATGATGGATGACCAACTTTTATGTTTATATATAAATAATGATAAATAATTTTTTTACATAAGCTATATCGGTCACTCATCTACTTCATACGTGCATTGAGCCTCCTCTACGTTATACCAGCTTGGAGCCCTACCCCTTTTTACTCAATACCGGCTCCAAGCTTGAGTGCACGTGCAACTCTCGCTATACCAGCCCGAAGCCCCCTATCCTTTTACGACATAGAAGCCTTGAGCTCGAGCGCCCGTCTCTCTCTCTCTCTCTCTCTCTCTTTCTTTCTCTAGTGAGTACAGTTGACAGCTCTGCTAATCAATCATTTTTTTGTACTACTTTTCTGCTGCTTCTTGCCTTCGGGCCCTCTTCTGTTGTAGATAGTTGTTTTACTAATCTAGTAAGTTATCGACGAGAAATGAGTGCAAACGGGGAGAAGAGTGTGGAAGTGCCTTTTCAGCCATACGGAAGCTGTAAACAACCCATACAGCACAAAGACCCCAAATAGTGTGGATTTTGTGGTCTGTACTACCACGTCAAGTGCCAAAACACCATCAACATCAAGACTATCGTGGTGAACGGCAGGCCGATTATAACCTGTCTCTCATGTGCAGACAACAGCAACGCCAAACTGAGGACTAAATCCACCTGTGCCACAACATCAGCAACGGGAGTAACTACAACAACAACAGCAGGCAAGAATACTCCCAAACAACAGCAGCCGGTGAATAAGAAGGCGAGGTCAGCACTACCATCAGTCAACACATCGAGAAATCTTTCACCAACCGGCCGGAGTAACAACACCTGCGCCGTCCGTTGAGGCCGCTTTGAGGGACATTCGCGGAGCACTGGACGACATATGTAATGCTCAAACGGAGGCCCTCAAGACCCAGAACATCGTGTCGGAGAGGATTTCTAAAATTGAGCAGCGTCTGGGCCCGCTGGAGAAGCGACTTAAGGCCCTCGATAAACTGCCTGCACTTAAAACTTCGTCCAACACTGAGGCTACAACACATACACATCATTCCACCACACCCACTATCAAGCTCATATGCCACGTCTTCATTTGGTTCTAAGGTATCTCTGTACGAAGGTCTACGAGTCTGTCATTTTAATGCGAACTCGCTTACGGGTCACATTGAGATGATTAGGCTTTTCTTATCCACTCATTCTCCACTCCACGTAATAGGTGTTACTGAGACCTGGTTGAGCGACAAGGTAACGTCCATCCCTTCACTGGACGACTACCTACTGTACAGACGAGGCAGAAACAGAAACGGAGGAGGTGTGGCCCTCTACATACACAAATCACCGACAGTTAGCATTATTTCATCATCTGACGGTAAATGGTCTGGCAAGCCAGGCAAGCCTGAATATCTCTTTTGTGAGGTATCGGCAAAAAGAGTCTCTCCTCTCTTCGTGGGGGTTGTGTATCGTTCACCTTATGCTCCATTCTTCCAAGGCTCTAACTTCATAGACCAACTAACAACCCTCATGCACAACTATTCCACGAATGGGAGACTTCGACTCTGACCAACTTTCTTCATCTGAAGATGCCAGGTTCATCAAGGCCTTCATTGATGAAACTCCCTTTCATCTGTTCCCTACGGTGCCACGCACCACAAACAGGGTTCTTATACCTGGCTTGACTTGTGTCTAATCGACGAGCAAAGAGGCGTGGAGCCGATGTAGCGGATTCGGGGGGGGGGGGGGGG
>QLSS01000105.1:63425-79003 GCA_024372645.1 Trichomalopsis sarcophagae
TAATTTACAAGGTTTTTCAGATGCCAGTTTTGCTGACTGTAAAGGCTCGATTACAACAAGCGGTTTTGTAATCTAACTCTATGGTGACACAGTATCGTGGAAAACCCATAGACAGAAATTCGTAGCCTTATCGACATGTCAAGCTGAATATGTAGCAATGAGCGAGGCTAGTCAGGAGATGGTATCTCTACAAAACTCGTTAAGCTTGATTCTGAAAAACTCCTTTTTGCCAATGACTCTTTGGTGCGATAATAAAGCTGCTGAGGCTAGTACTCAAGTAAACAGTACAAATAAACTCAGACATATGACCGTAGTTAGAGAACACTTTGTTCGAGAGTGCGTAGCAAGAAATCTAATCAAAGTCAGTTGGATTGCATCAAAAGATCAAATAGCAGATATATTCACAAAGGCGTTGCCTTTTGAATTACACGCTAAACTAACTAAATTGCTTTTAAACTATTATTTAAAATATTAACATTTGTTTGCTTCTTTCAGACGCTAAATCATAAAGTTGGACGACGTCATTGAAATCTGCTCGGGAGGGAGTGTTGAGGATAAGCGAGCAGAATTCCAACGACTGCGGAGGGAGCACGCTGGGACTGTGCTTCCCCCCTCTCCCCGTCCAACTTAGGCCAGCGTCGACGTCGCGGCTGCGGCGGCGACGCTCACTTCTCTGTGTGCTATCATGCGAGAAAGACGCGCTCGCGATTCAATTGTTATTTACTCAGTTCCTTTGTTAAGTTCGATTTATTCTTATTAATTGTGTTAAGTAAACTCGAGGGTAAGCTCCAATAAATAAAGTGTTTGTTCGATTAAAATAAAGTGTTATTTATTTTCAAAGTCACGCCAGGCCTAGTAAAAGCTCAACATTATGCTATTTCTATTACTAACTAATATAAATTCTCTATTACAACGCATGATTTTATCTTTGATCGCCAAAGCAAATCTTATTTCGTTAAAATTTAGTGTATAAACAATTTCGTGATTTGCATCGCTAAAATATTTTGTATCCCTTAAATACAATATCGTAAGAGTTTCTAAAACACTCCCTCCTGCTTCCATATAGATACAATGTTTTTCCAAAAATTTACATACTGTTCCCGAACTTAACCTTAAACTAACCTTAGCACTATTTTGAATTAACGTTATTTTGATTAAACCATGAACAAATACCTTATTCCAGGATCCAAAACTATCGACATAAGATGCACCGGAGCACGAGTTGCCCTCAGCTCTTCCTGCAAAATCTATACCTTTTATTGTTGTCGAATTTACTTTTAAATAGGCTATTGTGTGAATGTTATCGTATTTAAAAATTCCCGTTTCATGAATTAATTTGCATTGTTCATGACTTATCTTATAATTATATTCTTGTTCTCCGTATGTATAAGATGACCGAAAATTCCGCAACTTGATACTGTTCTATGAATTTCTATTCTGCATTGAATTATCGTGATTTCTCGAAATTCTGCGACTTGTATCAGCTCGATGATGACTTTTGTTGAATTCACGGGTGTATTGTGAAAGTCACATTCCCCCGAGTCCATCAAAGAGAATGTTGTTATATTAGGCGTTGTTATGCCGCAGTCATAGCCAATGATTGCTTTGTTAATTTTAAAACTTGTCATTAATAAAATTATTTTGAAGATCATGGTTCAGAGTTTCCTAAAACAGAAAAAAACGTTAGTTTTCTTTTTTATACATGATTAATTTATTTCCATGAACTGTATTTGGCTTTACATTTTTATTTATTATTGCTATTCTCAGTGACGTCTAACATTTCAAAAGGTCCCAGGTTTTGATTTTTCTCTAATTTTCCTGGTTTTGGTTCTTTTATGGGCCAGACTTGATCACCTAAGTGTCGCGTCGCCCGGAGATTTCCTGACTATCAGCAGCTGCTCGCTAACTTCTAAGATTACAGGTATCTATATACCAGAGACATAGGTATATTTAGAGGTGAGACGCGATTCTAGCTCTCGCTACACACACGGCCATCGCGATTATATACCGTTGGCTCTTCGCGAAGAGAGATGCTCTCCTAGCCAGACATCACACAACGATAGACTTTCTCGCTCGGATTTGGAGAAAGCGCGGATGATGCTCAGGTCTTTTTGTTGAATTCGATTCGCTTAATGGTATATTTTTTCATAGTATAAGAAAAGGTAATGAAAAATAAGTGATTCTGATTTTTTTCAGAATTTTTCACGCGCATTTTAATCCTTGTAAAGTTGTATTTAAAAATTGCGCAGTGCCGCGCCACTACAAAATCAGGGAAAAGAAAATCGCGTTTACGATACTTTTCCGAAGACTTTTCCACGTTACGACGTTCTCGGAGTCTCCAACACGATACGAGCATATATTCCTTTCAGCCATCGATTTGTTCATCATTATTTATTTAATTTAATGATATATTTTGTTTTTTAATAATATTTAGTTGTGCACCACTATCTACCAATAATTGATTTATTTTCTTAGAGTGTCGATCTTCTACTTCTATATATTGTAATAAATATTTAAGTTTAAAAAGACATGTTTGCAATATACTGTCTACTTTACTGTTGATCTTTTCGTCTATATTTGCTATATCTTGCGTATGATTAATAATTTAATTGTTAGTTATATGTAGTGGGAATGCTGTATTCTTGTCATCCCTTCCAGGAAGAGCGTTTCAGTTTCCCTGCTTATTTTTGTTTCTAATGCATCTTTCTGCGGTATAGTTTGTGTTTTTGCATATTGTGCAGAATTCCTCTTGCTCTCTTTCTAGCATTTTAATCTTTTCACAATTGTCTATTTTATGTCCCGACTTGTCGCAGTACTCGCAAAATGATTGTCTAGATTTCCCTCGACACATCTGACATTTAAACTGTTGTCTAGATTTATATTCTTCAACAAGTATTTTTGCTTGTTCACACTCTACTTCATAATGTTCCACTGTTTCACAAATTGTACAAATTCTGAATGGTGACCTGCTTTCGCCTACTTTACAATATTATATTGTATGACCTTTTTTATTGCACTTTTTGCACATTACATCTGAATAATTCGGTACTGTATGCCCCATAAGGTCACAATATTCATATATATCAATATTATTGATCATTGTATTTAAACATATATTTGGGTTATGTCCTGTTTCTTTACATTTCCAGCATATTTCATAATCTCTTATATAAGGCGTTGTCCTATATCCTGTCCCATTTCTTGGCAATATTGGCAATGATTATTCTGTTTCTTGTTGAATCGACATGCGCTAATCGAATGTCCTGGTTGGTTGCAAAATTTACAGATTAACTTGGTTTTATTTTAATCATTTTTACAAATTTTTCAAAAAGCAGGCAAAAAAGCTTGTTTTTAAGCTGCTCAAAAAAGGTCATTTGAGAGCCACTTATAGGTCTAAAAATGCAAAAATCGTGCATGCACTACAAAAATCAGTATTATATACGCATTTTCTGTTTGCACTTCATAAATATTTAATTGATGCTATTAACAATTATCTAAGCTAATTTTTCAAACGAAAAATTAGATAGCCGAGAAAAAAATTTTGCTGAGAGTGATTTTGCTAGATGGTCATTTTTAATGTAATCTATACGTCCTATTAAAAAAAGAGTAATACAAGAGATCACTTATATTAATCATCTTATCAATAATGTTTTTCTGGAACTGCCACGTGGATGAGGTAAAAAGTATTACAAAATGAGAAATTAAAAATTTAAACTAAAATTTTAAAATGAAAAAAAAAATTATAAAACCAAAGTTAAATTAAAATATTACAAAAGGCATATTTATAGTTGAAATATTGCAAAAGAGATATTTTTAGTAATTGTAAAATTTAATTTTTTATAATTATATCTTTTTATAATTTTAGGACTTAAAATTTTTAATTTTTCGTTATATAACAATTCTTAATTTTCTCCTTTCAAATCTTTGTTGTTCAAAATATGTGCCATCACTCCTGCCACGAGTGTCGTCTATATTCTTTGTGATCAGACCAATAAATGCACGAGCATATCAATGTATTTGACACGAAACGAAATTTGAGATGAATTGAAAATTTTTTGCTAAAAAAGCGCGATTTCGATTTTGGGATGATATCTCGCTTTCAAGATGAGATTTTCTCCTTAAGACAATATTAAGATTTCTCGCACATTCTTCAAATATATACATCTTATAAGTGTTATTTTTCTAATAATTTACTACACATGCACACAGAAATCTGATGAATAATAGGATTACGAGAATACCTCTAGGCCTCTTTAATCCCGTCCAAAGTCTTTCCAGCCTGTAAGTATACAACTCATCAACAGTAAATCATATTCTACCTATGCTGTTAGTAACAAAGTGATGAGAAAACTGCATACATGGAAACATGATAAAGAGATCGAAGCGAGGATTTGGAGAAACGTGTGCGTATCAAGATGGGGGCGATTTTGGCTTGTTTTTTCTGCTCCCTTGTTTGTCGATCGTGCTGCTTGAATGATGCGCGTGAGCTAATCTATACGACTTTCGGTACAGAGATGCAATCTTTATAAATTGTATAATATTTCTTATAATTCGTTGAATTAGACAATCAGGGATATTTACCTTCTGAAACACAGCATGAATTCTACACAAATCAATTCCTGCAAACTACACAAAATAAAGTATACACACATATTATAAGTTTTATACACTGTGCCGTTGCAAGCACCGCGACCTTAATATACTTCAAA
Source organism: Trichomalopsis sarcophagae (assembly GCA_024372645.1). Lineage (NCBI taxonomy): Eukaryota > Metazoa > Arthropoda > Insecta > Hymenoptera > Pteromalidae > Trichomalopsis > Trichomalopsis sarcophagae. The sequence continues at coordinate 68,135 of QLSS01000105.1, forward strand.
TTCTATATTCTATTTTATTTTCTGATCGCTGATTTATGCTATATGTATAAGTATTCTATTTCAAAGCTTTGAATTAGATCTTTGTAATTACAATAGCATTTTGATGGGAGAATTGCGCCTTTAGTTAATAAATTAAAATTGGGATGTTAATAAATTAAGATTGAAAATTAGTTTGGGACCTTTCTTGAATTTTTCGTATTCCGGATTCTCTTTTATTTAAAATTGGTATTTTTCAATGTAACAATCGGTAAATGTTGGGTTTGGGAGGTTGTAAATGTACATACTCACTATCTATTTAAGGGGACACTACACCTTTAAATCCTGAAAAAAAAATTATGATTAAAAATGGCAAAATTAATGTAAATCTCTTGAAATTTTTTTTAGTGGTTTTTAGTATAAATACCGTTTAACTTTACCGTGCTAAAACCTTAATTATCCTTGATGGCTCATTGGGGCACTCGGTGCAACATTTTGTGAATTTTTTTACTGTTCGTAGGATTCCAAGTGAACGAATGGTTCTTTTGGGCTCAAATTCAACGAGGATACTTTGTACATGAATTTGTATGAATGAAAGGATTTTAATTTGAACTAGTGCGATTCACTCCACTCCTAACGTAGCTCGGTTAAAATATATATTGCAATAGTGATAAAATTCAAGTTTTATTAAGATCTTTTTTCTTAATATCAATTCCTAACAGGGGGGGGGGGGGGGAGTCAAAATTTTAAATAATGAAGATTTGAAACACGAAAATTACGCATTGATTTCTGATAAAAGGTGAAATTTTGAAACTAAAAATGTTAACAATCTATGACAGTGTTACGAGTGAAAAGTGCAACGAAAAAGTGACGGATCCCGGGCTTGAACCGAGATCCTCTGGCTTGCAAGGCAGACGTTCTATCGTCGCGCCACGGCCGCCACCGCATTGAACTCTTCTACTCGCTCTCTTATAGCAATTAGACATCCGTGGCGTGTATCCACACGTGACAAAAGTTAAAAAATTAAATTTTAAATTAAAAAAAAAATACTTTAAACTCTTGTTATTTCAAATTTTCTTATATTTCAATTCAATATTTTCACTTTAGAAATTGTTTAATTGATTAATTTTAGTTTTTTTAATTTTTGCCTTTCATACTTTTATTTTTTCGAATTTTAATTTTTCTAAATTTTTGCTGCCAAATTTAATTGATTATTTAATCACTGATTATCGAGAAAATGAAAACGCTAAAGTTTTAGTACATATAGAAAAATATGATGTCTCATTATTATCTAGTATGCAACGTGAAATTTTTATATTATCAAAAAAGTCGTATATATGTATATAATTATTTATCATTGGCAAGAACATTTACGTGATTTTGTTATGTATTAAAATTTTATAGTTTTCTACGTCAATTCGTCATTGTCGATGTGACATTTGTTTAAATAAGAGGTAAAAAAATGTATGCTCCAAATCACTTGAACCAATTAATTAGTGCAGAAATACCTGGTGAAAATGAAAATGGAAAAAAGATTAATTGCTGTTGTACGACAATTTATGATACATTTATGATACAATACATGTACTTATTTTAAAAGGAATTGGAAATCATTCTAATTCTAAAAGTTAATTAAACGATAACCATATATTTGAATTCTACAACATTTTAAAATTTTACTCGATTCTTGATATGCAATCTGCAGTTAATTTTCGTAGATTGTTTAATATTTAACCTATTGATAGACAAAGAATGTATCCAAATACTTTTTTCTAGTTAAAGTATAAATAGATACCGAATTTGTTTGTGGTACAAAGACAACGTAATAAGAATAGTATTAACAAAAATGTAGAAATGGTGATCATAAAATTTGTATTGATAGGCTGTTTGCAAATAAAGAAAATTTACTCATATCTTTTGAACAAGTACAGTATCAGACTTATTATTATGATTGCGGTATTTTTGTAGTCACTATTGTATGTAATATTTGCTTATGCAATGTTCAATTTAATATTAGTAAAATGCGAGAACAATTTATTAGAATGTATAATACATGAACTTTATCATTTTTTCCAATATCAAAAGATTATAAAAATAAAATTTATTTTGAAACAATTACTGAAATTTTAATCATAAGAAACGTTACTCACACGAAAAAATTTGCTGAATTTAAATTAAACTTGAGGTATTATATACTGTAATCATTAAATAACCCTTTTAGAAGCCAACACAAAGAAAAAGTAACTGCTAAATATCAATCAAAAAATAATATAGATAATATAATAATAAGTTTAGCTGAACCTTTTACAACATAAAATGTTGGCAACTATAAGTTCTGTATCCATCCTCACCATTCTGTATCCTAGTATTATAATTATGATTTTCCTCTAAAAAGTTATGCAATCCTTAAAGAAATTGTCTAATGTTTATAGCTTACGAAAGTTTTATGTATTTTTATCAATATACGCTAATGAATGTAGTGAAATCAGTTTTAAAAATGTCAAGTGTTAAAAATCAGCACATCGACAAAAATTATTACTTACTCCAAGAAGAATCAACCTTACTATAACTTTAAGGTGAAAATCTGCTTTATGTTTCATGATTCTCTCACATCTAATCTGAATTTTCTAAAACTAATCCAAATAATCTTGTGCAAAAAAATGAGCAAAATCATAAATATAAAAAAATCAAGTAAATTCTTCCTAAGTATATAGAAGAATCGTTTAACTACAAAGCAGATTTTCATCTTATATAAAAAATAAGATGGTTGTACTTTTCAAAATTATTCTTTTAGTGCTTACTTACCGTCCATTAGTTTTAGAACATTCAGATTAGATGTGAGAGAATCATGAAACATAAAGCAGATTTTAACCTTGGAGTTATAGTAAGGTTGATTCTTCTTGGAGTAAGTAATAATTTTTGTCGGTGTGCTGATTTTTAACACTTGACATTTTTAAAACTGATTTCACTACATTCATTAGCTTATATTGATAAAAATACAGAAAAATTTTTGTAAGCTTATAACGAGCGGCCGCGAACTTGTATCGTGCGCGCTCGTTTGGTTGCGGGATGATGGCTTGGTAACAGAGCGCGGTGTTGCCAAGTCATGCGGAGAGGCGCGCGCGGGAGTCCGTGCGCGAAGTCAGACAAATTCGGGCTAGTAAATTGTTAAGACACGTGCGCGCAACCGATAATATACACTCGGGAAGGAGCATCGTTGAGACGAGAAGCCAAGACTTACGAGGCCAAGACCATTCTGTGTCCTCGTCAATCGCGCGAACGCGAGATCGAGCAGCACCCGCATCCAGATCACCAAGTTGCTGTGCAGCCAGGCTAGAAGGGACGCCTCCTTGCCATCATCCGTCGAGAGACCGTCATTCGATCCTGCACGCCGGAGGTCGTGCCACGGATCGTACAGCGTACCTGTAAGTCTCATCTTACACTTACTGAGTTAATACCGACGCGAACTATAGGCGCCAAAGTCGAAGTTCGTGCCACCGAACGCTCAGCTTGTCTATAAAAAATAAGTCCTCTCATCTTTATTTCAATATACGACTTATTAATACGACATAAGGTGTTCGTGTTGTCAACCTTAGAAGCACGTCCTTCTTCTCCTTCGCTTACGAACTCGGCAGGGTTAGACCGGGAAAGAGTCACGGCATCGTCGTCGCCATTGACATTCGAGAAACCCTGGATGCGGAGAAAGCGCGGCGAGCTTCACTCGCTGTGCGTTTTGTATTCGCGGATGACCTGGCTGCATCGTACGGAGTCGTCATTGTACCGATGGCTAACGTCCATCGACGACTCCAACATCATCAAGGGAGAGCTGTGGCGTATTAGATACCGTAGTTATAAACCGCGCAAGTCCAGTTGCCCCGTTACTAACTGGCGCCTCAACGTTTCAGGCAATGAGCAAGAGAATAGGAGTAGGCCAGTGCGTAATAAAAAACCGCTGCCAATTCATTGGCACGCAGCTTCCTCCAACTAAATTTATAAGTCCAATAAATAAAATATTGTTTTAATATATCTATATATCTGCTTGCTAATGCAGAAGGCGATTTTTAATACACAATTTAATAAAAGTTTTGGATAGTTCATTGTCCAAAAGTTTGCAGACTCCTCTGTTTTCTTATTATAGAATACAAACACTGTCGTCAATTTTTTTCACAGAGATTCACGCATGTTTACATGTGTTCCTAACCAACCTAACCATTAAAAGGTTATTCATTAGATAGGTCGCTCGCGCAATTTTCAAGAAAATGATTTTTACATTTTAGCTCTTTAGTTCTAGTTCTCTAGGAGGAAGCAATTCCTCTAGGAGGAAGCAATTCCTCTAGGAGGAAGCAATTCCTCTAGGAGGAAGCAATTCCTCTAGGAGGAAGCAATAAAGTTGATTTGGAGAAAAGAAAATCTTAGCTTGTCTTGCGAAGGAAAAGAATTGCGGTGCGGAAATTCGAATTCGTAGCGAGCGTGTCAACAACACACGGAACGGACCGCAGCGAGAGGACAGCAGCGAGCGAGCGGCGTAAACGTAAACAGCGTTTGTTTACATCGCGTGCAGTCAGAACAAGCGTTAACTTGGCGCGAGTGTACAGCGAGTGCGAGTGTGGTAGACTCGCAGGTTAGACTCTCTCGGCAAAGAGGTGATATTATTAAGCCCAGAGGCAGGCTAGTCCGATTTTCGGACGAAAACAGAAATTCGTTTTCGTTGCGCGGCTATAGAGTGTCAGCGTAATAGAGCGACATCGTCGAGAGGTCATACTCGCGGGTCAGGCTCGAACCGTTGGCAGAGAGGCAATAGAGGAATTCGCAACGATATCGCGTTGTGTGTGCGGCCGTGACTAGCTAACGGCTAAAGGTCAAACTCGCTGCTCGGAGCAGTGAGCTTAGAGGAAAATTTTGAATCTGCCTGCCGAGCGAACGAGATACTCGCGCTCACGATAACGTAGGATCAAGCAAAAGTGAGAGTTAGGAATGATTTTCGCTTTTCTTCATTTTAGCTGACACTGTAAAAACCCTGTGAAATAGAGACAGAAGTTGCAGTGTCCCTAGACGGACAATCGATACGAATCGATCGCATGTTATTTTCTTTTTCTAATTTAACGAAATAATTTTGAAACATTATTTTTCTTTTTTTGGTTATTGCACGATTATTATTTTATTTTTGCCTTTATTTTTTGGTTCTTTTTCGTTTTTATTATTTTTTTTTACCGGAGACACGAATGAAAGCGGGAAATTAGATAGGGATTGCGAGAAGCGAATTCAGGCGCTTGACCCTGTAAGACGCAAATTGTAAATCTGCGTGCGTCAAAGAAAAATAAACCAGACGATGTCCGACGAGAAAGAAGCAAGGGTCAGAAGATGGGCACTAAATGTCACCGACAACGAGATAAAGCAGGCTTTGTCGAGCTTTCGTCTGAAACAAGACGGAAGCTACGAGGACAGGGTGAAGCGCCTGCAGAAATGGCTGATGGGGGAATACGAGCCAGCCGATTTTGATGCCTCCATAGAACTGAACCCAAGCAAGGTATAAAAAGCGCATTGAAGCGCGCCAGAGTTTCATCGGGACATCAATAGGAGGGGGGGGAGGCGGGCAAACTGGAAGCGAGTATGTCGGCACACACCGCATGTGCAGGCATACTGGGAGACGATGTAGTGGCGTCGCTGCTACACAGATCGCTAAACGTAACAGCACAGCTAGCAGAGAATAGAGTCACGCCTCAAGGAGTGTGGGCGGACGGTATCGACCCAGAACTAGCAATCAATAACCTTGTCGCGCCGGACAGCACAGTATACAAGCTGCCGCCAGGATTAACTGACTACCTCGAAAAAATGCAACGGTGCGAGAACTACAGAACCAAGTATCTCCGGCAGTCGAATAGATAACGGGAAGGGGCAGACACCAGCAAGAGTTACATTCGGCAACGGTACGGTTGCCGAAACCCCAATAATTCGAAGATATGAAGACAGAAACGCAGACGAGACAGCTGAGACAGGTGCGGATGCTCGCCCGTCGAGCGCACGGCCAACAGGCGCAAGAAAGTCAATGAACAACTGCTCCGCCACACCAGGAAACCAGTCAACAATCGCATGCTGAAGGTATTGCCACGATAGTCCGGAAGTGGGAGTTAAAATTCGCCGGTACTATGACCGTCAGAATCAACAGGTTTTTAAACAGGCTCAAATCGAACATGGCTCTAGCACAAATGACAGAAGCGGAAAGAATGGTAGCTTTACAGTTCGTATTTACAGGAGTAGCTGCAGAATGCGACGAGGATAATCCCCAGGAAAAACGTTGGGAGATGCAGGCAAACATTGTCAGCTTCCGATTCAGAGCCCTATATGATAACGGCGCATCACGACTATGCGTGGGACCCATAGGACTACAACTCGCGAGTGCGCTAAGTGGCGCTAAGCTCATCGACGGCAGCTACACAAAAATCATAGGTTACGTCTGGCTACCCTTCGAAGTCGGAAGTCTTAAGAAAGAAGTCCGCGTCGAGATAGTACCGGATCTTCCGACGGACTGCATAGTGCGCGTGAATTTCATGCTGAATTTCATTGCCGTTTTAGACCTAACGACGTCAAAGCTATATTTTAAAGAAATCAAAGAACATATCGACGTCGAGTTAGTCGCCATGTAGGAAGGCGCGCTAAAACTGGCTTCGGTGGTGTTAGCAGGCGTAGACGACGGGTAGCGAGAATTGCTCCGGACACTTTTCGACAAATTCATCGGCCCAGATTCAGACAAGATCGGCTGCATGATGTGGATGGGGATAGAACACCACATCGAAGTACAGACAACAAAAATAGAGGAAAAAATGTACAAGCCATGCTTGCAACGGGAATAATCGAGCCCTCCAACCGCGCTTTTTCAAGCCCACTAGTGATGGTACAAAAAGCAAACGGTAAATATCGCTTCTGCGTGTACTTCAGGAAAGTCAACGCGATCACACGTAGTGACGCTCATCCACTACCACAAATGAATGCGATATTGAGGAAATTACAGCAGGCGCGCTACACCAGATTCCGCTCAGCGAAGAGAGCAAGCAGTACACGGCATTGAAAGTGACCGAAATGGGACTGTTTCAATTCAAGCGCCTACCTTTCGGTTTATGGACAAGATAATCACGCCAGAACTGCAACCACACGCATTCTCGTATCTAGACGACATCATAGTGGCCACGGAAACGTTCGAGGATCACATTAAAGTCCTCAAGCGGGTGTTGAAGCGCATTAAAGAAGCGGGTTTAACAGTCAATTGAGAAAAGAGCGTATGCTGCAAGGAAGAGATGAAATATCTCGGCATGTTAGTAGATAGTGACGGCTTCAGACCAGATCCGGAGAAATAGCCCCAATTATAAATTTTCCAGAGCCGAAGAATTAAAAGCAGCTTAGACGTTTTCACGGTATGGCGTTGTGGTACAGGTGATTTATGGAAAATTACGTGACGTTGGCCGAGCCCTTGACTCGGCTGACAAAGAAAGACCAGCCGTTCGTATATTGCGAAGAACAACGGTCAGCATTCAAGATGATAAAAGCTCTCATCGCCTTGACCCCAGTACTGCATTGTCCGAGCTTCGACCAGCAATTCGTAATATAAACCAACGTGAGCGATACAGGGCTCGGCATCGTGTTGACTCAGTGTATAGATGGACAAGAACGAGTGCTCGAATTTTCTAGCAGGGTACTCACCCCTGCAGAGAGGAACTATGCATGTATGGCCGTGATTTTCGCTGTAAGCAAGTTTCGCCAATATATTGTGGGTTATGAGTTTAAAGTCATAACGGATCATAGCAGTCTACGGTGGTTATCCAATTTGCGAAACCCAACCAGCAGACTGGCGCGCTGAGCATTGGAATCGCATGGGCACGGATCATCACGTGCCAGATGAGCTGTCTCGCATGTATGAAGAGACAGAGCCGGCAATAGATTCCATGAGCTAAGAGTTGCAAACCCAGGATCGCTGGTATAATTATAAGTACCAGGCGATCGAGAGTAATCCATAAAATTTTCCAGAGTGTATAATTGTAGGGGGGGGGGAGGGGCAGATGTACAAGTGCAGGCTAGATCCAGAGATAGCGGGAGCAATGGAAGACGACGACGATGCATGGAAGCTCGTCGTACCAATCGAGAAACGATGGCTAGTATTGCAAGAATGCCACGATCAGTCGGACACTTTGGCCGCGAAAAAACCTACAAAAGAGTAATTAAAAAGTATTTCTGGCCGAGAGTGTACCGAGATGTGACAAAGCACGTACAGCACTGTCAGCTCTGTCAGCTGCGTGAGGTAGAACAGCGCTCGCTACCAGGGTTCATGGGTAAACGTGTGGTGCAGAGGGCTGGGCAATGGGTAGCCGGAGACATTATGGGCCCCTTGCCAAAGTCATCAATAGGCCATGAGTACGCACTCGTCTTTCAAGATTTATTTATTTGATGGATCGAGTGCGTGCCGCTTCGTAAAGCCAACGGCAAAGCGATACTTGCCGCTCTTAAAGAGAGGATAATTTTGAGATTCGGCGCGCCCTAAGTATTCCATTGAGATAACAACACCGAGTTTGAGAACAAAGTGATCAACGAGTACCTGGCGGTGCAGGGAATACACCACTCGTATTCGCCGCCGTATTATCCGCAGGCGAATCCAGTGGAGCGGGTAAATCGCACTGTGTGAAGAGAAATTGTCACACTTGCTCAGTGTAATCATCGAGCGTGGAATAAGTACCTTAACAAGATCGCGTTTTCAACTAACACCGCAGCACACGAATCGAAACTACACCCGCAATGATGAATTTCGGCAGGTAGCCAAAAATGCCGGCGTCTCTGAGAGGGATGAAGGACCAGGAAGCTGCACAGCAAGAGGCTGTGGGCGCGTGGCGAGACCGCCTCACCAAGCTCTGTCCGGTGAGTCGCAAGATCACCAGGATCAACAGGCAGCGCTGTTCAACCCGTCGGCGAGCGCCGACTTTCAAGGTCGGCGGCATCGTCGCCAAAAGGAGACATATACTGTCGTCCGCGGTGGAAGGCATCACGGCGAAGTTTTCCTTTCCATATATAGGACCGTATACTATTACGGCGCAACTCGGCTCGAATACGTTCGAGCTGACCGACAAAGAAGGGAAAGTTGAAAAGCTGGTCCCAGCCGAAGAGATACAAATCTTCTACGATGAAGACGCCAAAGAAGAGGGCAGCAAAGATGCTCGACCACTGGGGGACAGTAGCAAAGCGAAGGCAAATATGTGTCGGCGGCAGCGCCGGCGGAAAAGAGCGGCGAAAGAGCGAACAAGCGACATAATATAACCCTCTCGTCACCCGCTCGGGCGTCCCCAGAAAGTTGCTCCACCAAAGAGGTGCTCCATCAAAGCTAGTAAAGCGAAGCAGCCTAATCCGGCAGCGTTGTCACCTCGGACTACGCGAGCGAAGTGTCGCGTTGCGCGTACTGCATCTTCGCAATAATTACTCATATCAAGTCTATCATCATCATAACCACCGCTTTTCTTTCTCCTTCCCCTAATAGCAGCTAGACTCACATCCTGACCGCCAAGATGCGCTGCGCGGAAGCCGAGCTCGACTCGGAGCTCAAAGAAACGATCGTCACGGTCGTCAAGGCATCTGCAAGATCCCTGGCCAAGGAAGCGGCCGAAGAGAAACCCCAGGAGCCGGCCGAGAATCAACCAAAGGAACCGGTCGCAGCGGACGGAGTACCTCCGAAAGAAGAATAGCCGCGGTGTTTCGTGTGCGGTCATCCGGGTATAAAGAGGTCACACCGTTGCCGGGAGTGTGCTTTTCATAAGAAGATTCTGACGGAGTTTCCACGAGACCGGAAGAAGCAGTAGGGAAGAAGAGATGTAGAAGAGAGCAGTTAAAGGGAAAATATAGTACCTCGAGTCCCCTACGATCGGTGTACTTGATTTCTTACTCGATCTCCCCTTCCTTCAACCCTGCATGTCATCTTTCGCATCATCGCCCAACAGCGATACAAAGTTGCTCCGCGAGCTACGCAACGTCTGGGAGGGGGCTGTAACGAACGGCCCCGAATTTGTATAGCGCGCGCTCGCTATATATATATATATATATATATATATATATATATATATATATATATGTAAGCTTGTAGTTTCCAAGCTTGGCTTTGTCACTTGTTGACATGTGAGTGAGAACCAGTATGTAATAAGACTCCGAGCCGTTAGGATCGTTATAAGCGAGGTTATTGAAACTGATAACTGATGTACTAAAAGGTTTGCTATCGGTAATTATATAAATTCAGGTTAGTCTTAAGTTTATACGTTTACTGTAATATTTTTAGCCTTTACTAATTTGTACATATCGTTAATATTACAATTGTTTATACTACATCATACAAGTGTTGATTTCTAATCCAAAACTCCACTCCAGTGAATTTCCTTGATATATATATATATATATATATATATATATATATATATTTATTGTGAGACTATCGCTCGTTTATACTATAACGGGGTTCTTTATCCCGTGTATAAGGAGTCAGTGACGTATTCACTGATCTATCGAATAGCGAGAGGAGTGAAAGCAGCATCTCGTTGCAGGCTCCTTGTGGGCTGTGCGAAGCCTGGCCCGTAGCGCAGTATGCTGTACGTGGTCGTCCTCGAACACGTGAGCCTGCGGAGGCATCGTGAGAGTTGATGATACGTATCTTAATCGCGGATGGAATGTATAATCGAGAGAGATGAACGTGGAAAAAAGGCAGAGGGTCAGGTGCGAAATAACCAAGCACAGGTTGAAATTCTAGTTAGATTTATATAAAACTAAGTAAAGAATGATACAATCGCAACTCTAGGCAAGAGAGAGACGAAGCAGAGCGTAATGCAGAGAGAGAGAGAGAGAGAGAGAGAGAGAGAGAGAGAGAGAGAGAGA
>QLSS01000105.1:79013-120077 GCA_024372645.1 Trichomalopsis sarcophagae
GAGAGAGAGAGAGAGAGAGAGAGAGAGAGAGAGAGAGAGAGAGAGAGTGAGACTAGCGATCAAGCGGGTACTTACATTCGCCTTCGTGCTGGCTCGCAGGTATACCTCGTGGCTCTACTGGAAAGGCGCAATCGGTCAACCGTGGCCCACGCTGGGTAGCCAGGAAGATACCTCGTGGCCTTGTGTGTGTGGAATCGAAGTCGTACTTTGCGCGGAACGCGGCAGCATGGGCAGTGCGGACTTTCTCCCACTCTCTCTCTCTCTCTCTCTCTCTCTCTCTCTCTCTCTCTCTCTCATTCAGACACACTCATACACACGCGCTGCTCTCTCTCTCTCTTTCTCTCTCTCTGTGTTCGCTAGCTGGGCTTTCTGCTCTCTCACTTACCTTGTTACTGAAATAACGTTTATAACATTACATATATATATTTAGATATGTTATATACAATAATGAGGGAGAGAGACATAACGAGAGTACGATAGTCAACTTGTTATAATACTTGTGTGCTCGTATAGACCGATAGAGTCATTTTAACTATTACGTCCTGTCTATCCACACTCGAATAGGCAGAAACGTAATGCTATGGATAGTGGCAAGGCTAGAAACAATGTTAGTACGCGCCTAGTACTCTACTTCTCTCACTGTTAGTATAGATAAATAGAAGCACTTACTTTTGCGATGAATCTCTGGAAACTGGACAGCTACTCGTTCTACTCGTACCAGATTAGTAAGGTATTCGTATTGAAATGAGTTGAACTCACATAGAGAGGGATTTCCGCAATAAATAAATTGAACAAACCCGAAATTGAGATAGGAGAATATAGAATTTATTCAGATTCTTCGCGATGGTTAGAATATTGTATATAATAAATGAATAAAATCGAGCTTTCTAAATAAGCGGATTGAAAGTAATGAAAAATCTTATTCGCCGTGTAGCGACGTTTCGGTTTTACAATAACGGTGCCAATTGTCGAACGGCGCGACGTACGGAGTCCGCGATCTCGTACGAACTGTTTGTTTAACCGAGAGTAAGGCTTTTTAAATCTTCCGTTTATTACAACATTTTATTTGGCACACTTAAAATTACTGTTACAGTATACATGAAAAGTAGCGCTCGCTTGCTACATATTGAATTGTGTGTTGAGCGTTTCGGTGAGTCGACGCTGACATGAATGTGGAGGCGTACGACGTAACATAACAGCTTTTACAAAACTTATAGTTGCCAACATTTTACCTTGTAAAAGATGTTTTTTATGGACTGATTTCATAACCTTTTAATGAGTTTCGAATAAACGCATAAAGAAATGTTTAAATGAAAATTCAATTTAAATTACAGCATAGCATAGTTAAAAGTTTAAGTTTAATTTTTTGCAAAATCTACTACACCTGCATTATAATGTGAAACGGTCACGACTTTTCTCGGTCCTGGAGTGCAAGATTTATTGACTTTATTTTTGAAAAGCAGTGAACATTTTCTTAATCTGTGTCATAATTTTGACGACAGATATAAAATGAGTTTAATTTATAATTTTTTATAATGATTCTTAATGATAGTATTTCAGGTCCGGGATACCAGGTAGTGAGGATTTATTGCAATAAAAAGATTTTTGTTCTTTATAACAAAAGTAGATATCTCCAAATAAATATATTATAGAATATTGCATAACTATCGCATATGTTCTAAATATCACATAAATCAAATAAATATATTCGCTTTGATTCTTATAAAAATAAATAGATGTACAGATACGCGTTTAAGTTGCGTTATCTGTTTGAATCGTATTTTTATAGGAAAAGATAATATACAGATACGCTTAATCTTGCGTTATTTAATAGTTCGTATTCCAAAATTTTATAAGTTTTTTTTCGATAATGAAATTGTTCTAAATTAGTTGTGACAAGAACCGAACATTTTATAAGTATAGGACGGATACGCGTTATTATGCGATATCGTTGCCTATCTTGAAATTTTATAAGTATAGAATTTTTCGAAAATATTCTAAGTCTTTTACTCGAGGCATAAGTTGTTCGGGAGTTTTGACTAGACGCCTAAATTGCCTTGGAGCTAGTGCCTTCAAACTGGCCGTGCAGGTCCTTATATAGGCCTAGGAGCGAGCGGGAATTGAGCCGCCGAAAATACTCTCACATTCATACATTCACACCTACGTCCACACCTATATACAAAACCCATTCATACAATTAATTATAATATGCGCGCGCTACGCCGCCGTCGCCGCTTCTCCTTCCTTGCGCCGCTGCGCTCGCCGCTTGTTATGTACATATATACATTGTGTGTTACGCGCTCTTCTTCTTCTGCTGCTGTATTTTGCTGCTGCCGCTCGCTGACTCGTGGCGCTGCTGGTGTAGCGTTGTCAGCTGTGAGCTCAGCTGAACCGAAGCGTTTAATTGGGAGTGGGAGAGCGCGATATACTCGGGTAAAATCTATAATTTTGTTTAAAAATTTTTAGTTTCTAATTATAATTTATAGATAATACTTTTATAACGGTGTTTGCTAACCGTGTATAAAGTATTTGAGAGGAATTGACGACGATCCAAATGAGCAACTCGTTGCAGGCTTCTTGAAGGCTGTTCGAAGCCTGGCCCGTAGCACAGTATGCTGAACGTGCACGTCCTCGTGCACGTGTGCCCGCGGCGGCGTCGTGAGTTTTAATGCTGCGCAGCTTAATCGCGAATATGACGTTTGCGTCTTCGAGAGAAGGGAACGCGGGGAAAGCGGAGAGTCAGGCGAGAAATAAACAACATAGATAAAAGATGAACTATGCTTTATGTAATCGTAAACCTACGAACAAATGCAGCGCAAGCGAGAGAGAGACAAAGCTAGGCTTACTACGGAGAGAGAGATCAGCAAACGAGTAGGTACTTACAAATACTTCCGCGCTGGCTCGCTCGAATGTGTGCCTCGTGGCTTTTCTCGAATACACAAGCTGGACCCTCGCTGGGCAGCGCAGGTGATGCCTCGTGGCCTTGGTCGTGCAGATGAGTGCAGCGGGACGGCGAGCAGCGATAGCTGCTTTACTCGTGCGGAACTCACAGATGGGTCCCACAATAAAACGAGATCGTACCCGGCGACACGACAGGACACGACTTCTCGTAGATAACGTACAGATCTCCGGCGCGGACACGGATCACAATCGCAGGATCTCTCTAGGAAAAATTAGACCGCACCGTACAATAGCCGAAAACAAAGTTATTTAGCGGAGCGCGGCAGCTCGAGCATGCGGGCTTTCTCCTACTCTCTCTCTCTCTCTCTCACGCGACACACTCACACACGCGCGCGGCTCTCTCCGTATTGCTAGCTGCTTAAGTGTGAACTCTCTCACTTACCTTGCTGCTGAAATATAGTACATGTTTACATGGATATGTACATGCAGAATTATAGTTATTCACATATATATTCGGAGGAGAGAGACATAACGAGAGCACGTTAGTCAACTCGTTATACTTTATGCACTTTGTCTTTAACAATTTTTATAACTTTATTTGTAAGAGCAGTCATTTGTGAGTTATTCTTGAAAAACCACGTTTTGACCATTATTATTTTTACTAATAAATAAAAAAAGTATTTGACAGCTGAAAAACCAAATTATTTGTAATAAGCTGCTTGATTACAATAATATCCAGTTTAATTCTAGGGACATGATGCGAAAATACACACTTTTGGCACAGATGCCAAAAAGGTCGAAGAGGGGATGAAAAAGGGAGAGTGTCCCTTCCCTCGAATATGCTAGAACGCACACTGTGTATAAGGATAGGAAATCTCCCTTCTCCGCGGCCGAAAAGTTCGAAGAGGGGACAGAATGCCTATATGTGTATAAGCATAGAGAGTCTCCCTTCCCTCGAGCGATCTAGTATGCCGCTATGTATTCTCCCTTCCCCGGCTGCAGGGCCGCACATGCGCGCCTTTTTTCTTTTTTTGAAGGGAGAGTGTCCCTTCCCTCGAGCGATCTAGAATCTATAGCGTGTATTAGGATAGAGAGTCTTCCCTTCTCCGATGCGAGAGATGGACGAGGAAGGGAAGAGCTAGAATATGCAGAGGTGGGGATCGCTTTCTCTCTCGCTCGCTTGGAGACTTGAGTGTTTGAGTAGGAAAAATATAATCTTATTCAAGCACATGAAATGGATTAGCAGCTTTGAGAAAACTATAAAAAATAGTATGTACAGCTGAGGGTTCTGCAAATGGCCATAATTACATATACAACCACAAAAAATGTGTGCTCAAAGCAATTAGCGTGAGCATCATTTATATACTCTTATTTTTTACGTATAAGCAAATGCATGAGAGTATACCTACGAGAGAGAGGGACCCTTATACGTATAAGCGGCTGTTTGTGTGGACTTGCAAGCGAGCGGTTGCATATACGTATATCTGCAACCCTGTAAGCGGACGCTTGTCTATCGTGTATACATAAGCACGTGTTGCTGCGTTGCACATACGTATAAGCTAAGTGTTCTATATTTCTGCTAGCTGATACATGCGTATACATATAAGCGAATGCTTCTGCGTATACCTGCAACCCTGCAAGCGGACGCTTGCCTATAGTATACATATAAGCGCATGCTGCTACGTATTGCGTATACCTGCCAAAGGGACGATGTGTATACATTTTCTTAATGAGCGAGCGTCGGTTATGGACATAATACATGGGAACTCTGAGATAAAGATTTCCTCCATTAACAATTATCGGAAAGGATGTTTTGGTCAAAAAAATTTACAACCAAGAATATTTCTTATCCTTAGTACAGTAAATATTTTTTGCTTTTACGATTGGGCGCGGTTTTTCGAATTTTCGGGTTGAGTAATTAAATCACTCTAATTTTTCGCTATTGGCTAAGATAATGTGAGGGAGGAGAGTAACATTTTCCTGAAATTTTCCTGCAAAGTGGTGGAAAAAGGACTCGCCCACCTTTTTGGAAATAAATAGCCCGCGACATGCTGGATCTCGTCAGTTCAGCTCATCATCATTTTTCCTCACATCAACAACATTTAAAAGTGAAAAAATGGTTCACAACAAGAGTTCACGGAGCAGCAGCAGCAACAGCAGCAGCAGCAGCAGCGATAGCGATAGGAGCAGCCGAAGTAGAAGCACCAGGAGCCACATCAACATCTCGCGGATGCGAGATAGCATAAACTGATTTATCAGCAACGCGGATATAATGTTGATGATGGTTGACCACTTAGAATGGGCTACGAAGGCCATCGACACACGTAAGTTTTTTGTTTTTTATTTTTGTATTCTGGTTCGTAAATTACATAACTAGGCCAGTAAAATAAGAAATGTCTCAGATCACATGTAATTATCGTTCGAGGTTGATAATCATGTGATGTGAGCTTTCTTTTTTTACCGACCTAGGTGTGTATACTATTTTTTTTTCTGCTCGACGACGTCGGAAAGTGGCAACTTCGTTTCGCGTAGCGGTCCGAAAGAAGACGCTTTTCAGCCGGAGGGCCAGAACAAAATTTTTTTACCGGGATATCTGTCTGTGTGTGTCTGTGTGTGCGCGTATATATTTAAACAAATTTTTTAATAATTGATTTTTTTTTTCAGTCCCGTCACTGCCACCGATTGCTGGCATGCAGCAGTTATACAGCACTCAAAAAAGGAAAAGGTCTGAAGATCGGGAGAGCCGTAACAAAATCAAACGAGCCAAAACTGGTAAAAATATTTATTTATTATATTTTTTTAATTTCAAATAAATCATTTGTTGTTGTGGTTGTAGCTGTCGCAGGAACGTCATCTTCTGTGATGACAAGCCAAAACGTAAGAAAATCGATTAGAGATCTTGGACCGATTCCGAAGATCACAAAAGGTAATTTTAAATTTTTTATTAAATTTTATTTTAAATTTTTTTAAATTTTATAATATAATTTTTATTAGTTTTTTTATTTTTTCAGATAAAAATACGGCTGTAGTTTTATCGTCGAGGCCATCGACGTCGAAAGAAACAACTACGAGAGTAGCGACACCGAGGGCATCGACGCCGAAAGTAGCGACGCCGAGACCAACATCACCCAGCACATCTGCTCAACTGGCGAAACCTCCGACGCCATCAGCATCGCCTAGGCCGGAGGCGAGGTGTACACTTATAAATAGCTTATGTAAGTATTTTTTTTTATACAATTCCGTAAATAATATATTTTATACAAATAAACTAATTATAATTTTTTTCTTTTTTTTACAGTCGAGCCGGAACAAATCTTCGAAAAAAAGATAGGCCGTCTGTCATTGAAAAAAAGTTTGACGCCGAAAGCACCGACCAGCAGTAATACGAGCACGAGCAACAACACCGGTGTTAATAGCAACAACACCAGTGCTAATAGCGGCAAATGCATGCCGCGTATAATTACAGATATAATTTTAGACTAATTTGATTGTATTTTTTATTATTTTTAATATATTATTTTAAGAACAAAATTGTAATTTGTAATATTTTTTATCTATTGTTTATTTTTATTTAATAAATAAATTATATTATTTATATTATTATAATTATTATTTATATTATTAATAAATAAATAAACACCCTGCTAGGAAAGATCTCGATAATATATACCGATATTTGACCCCCCCCAACCATAATTTATAGGGTTTTTCTAGCAGAGAAAAAAGAAAATATAGTAAAAAATTATGTTTTTTTTATTGAGAAAAATATAAACATGTACATAGAGTTTTTACATCCACCTCATCCTCTCTCATTTTATCATGTATTAAATTATGTAGCCATGATCGTAAAGTTAACACATTTTGCATAGCGCACATAGGCTTTTTTCTTATGCATAAATCGTGGTTTAAACAATAATAATGCGCATTGTAACGTAAGTTGTGTAATGAAGGAGCACCAAATTCGTCGATATTGCAGATAGCACTGAAAAAACATAAAAAAATAATATATTATTATAGAAGTATGAAAAATGTATGAAAAAAGTATGAAAAAGTATAGATAAAGTATGAAAAAGTATGAAAAAGTATAGTTAAAGTATAGATAGAGTATGAAAAAGCATGAATAACTTACACATTTGGTATGAGTGATGTCAACCATTGGACTTTTTCCTCGCCTTTAACAAACAATCGTTCTACACCTTGCGTACATATTTGTAAAATATGTTGAAGGCGATTTTAAGGAATATCGCCAGCATCCCATGCTATTCCATGGTGAGACTTTTCTAACCATTGGCTCATACACTTTTCCTCGGCAGACAGCTCTTCCCACGTTATCGGTGGTTTAAATAGGGAGGAAGTCGGTAAGGCAGTTTTCTTCATATTCAAAAAACTAATTTCTTTAAAAATAAAAGAATCTTCGCAAATTCTTTTAAAACCTTGCACATCACATATGTACGCGTTTTCATCAGCACATTGCAGTATATAATTTTTAAAAAAATTTTCGTAATCAGTAGCTCTATCCATCTTGTTCAGTTCTCGAGGAAGCCAAATTAGAGAATATGACGAAAGTCGACTCACCAAAAATTTTTAAGCAAGAAACTCCACCTCGTTTTAGGTGGAGAGCAAAAATATGTTGCACCTCATTGGTTGAAACGACAAAACAAAGAACAGATTTTTCTTTATTGGATAAAATCATCCCTTCCCATTAAAATTTTTCCCTCTCTACTCAAAAAAACTTTTCTTCTTCACCATTGGTCCACGACTTAAATATTTATAAAAAATGCGTTCCTTCCAGAGAAAATTTTTCCCTCTCTTTACTCTCTTTTCCACCTCTCCTTCCATAGATTTTCCTTTAAAAGGAAGCATTTCCTTAGACGATCACAGTTCGCAACTAATGTGGTAAAGATATAGTTAAAGTGAGAGACTGTAGTGAAAAAGAAAAAAAAACACGATGGCGTCAATGAGCTTCTTTGAACGTCTCGTTCAACTACTTCGTGATACATTACAAAGTGAACATAATCTAAGCATTAACGATATTCATTATTGGCTAGATATGTGCAATAACACAATTAAAGAATTAAGTGAAAAAATTAAAAAATCGGATCTTACAAGAGGTGAAAAACAAAAATATCAGACTTGTATGACACATCTCTCATGCGTACAAGTCGAATTTGAACAACGATTGCAAAGAGGAGGCAGTTTAGAAGCTGAAGAAGCAGACACTAGAGTTGAGTGGCGTGACGTAGAGTCTGCTTTTCAAAATCGGATTAGAACAGGTGTAAATGTTAATATAAAACATGTAGATATTTTGAGCTTCATGAAGGATGCTCAGATGGTTTTTAATGAAAAGATCAAAGCTTCTGGTTGTAGTCTAAAGAGTATTATAAGTTTATGCATAAATATAAAAAAATATTCACCAATTAAAGGTAGTTCATACATACCACTTCCATCATTTCTAGCGAAAAAAAGCGTGTGTAAACGTGCAAAACAATGACAATCAGTGTTTCAAGTACACAGTTCTTTCAGCACTACATTCTTGTGAAACTAATGCTTTTCGAGTGAATCATTATCAGAAATATGAAAATGAATTGAAGTTTGATAACATTGAGTTTCCTGTAAAACTGAAAGATATTCCAAAATTTCCAAAATCATCTGTCAGTAAATGCATACATGCTAAGAAAGTATGGAGCAAAGTTTGAAGTGTCACCTTGTCATGTTACAGCTGAAAAGAAAGAAAAGCATGTAAACGTGCTTATCATTCAAGATTTCTACATAGATGAGTACGAAGAAAATAATTGTGATGATGATGGAAATCCTCCTAAATATCATTATGTATGGATAAAAAGTATGTCTCGCCTTCTATCTGATCAATTATCCAAGTCGCACGCAAAATTATATCACTGTCAAAGATGTTTACAAGTCTTTTATTGTGAAGCAAGATTAAAAATTCATGAAAATCAGTGTAAAAATTCAAACAACTGTAGAATCAATCTACCTAATGAAGAAAATAACATTTTGAAATTCGAAGATTTCAGTAAGAGTGTGTTACGTCCTGACTACTCTTAAATAAATAGTCACGGACGTAATGATAAGTGTAGTGGCAAGGCTGTAAACGGTATTAGTTCGCGCCTAACACTCTCACTGTTAGTTAATTAAATGAGAGAACTTACCTTTGAGTTCAGTTGCCAAGATGTAGACTTGAGGTCGTGCTGGGTATAAAAGAATGGTTATAAAGAACGTTCGAGGCACGAATTATATTCACAGTAACTATGTAGTTTATTTAACTATATAAATATAAATATATATATATATATATATATATATATATATATATATATATATATTACAATATTATCCACAAATAGTGAGAATAAAACTTAGGTATTTGGATTTATATCGTCAATTGTCGGACGACGCGTACGGAGCCCGTGTCTGTATACGAACTGCTTAATTGAGTACATGCAAGGCTTTTTAAAATCTTCGTTCGCAATGCAATTTTTGTAGTATTTACAAACTTAACATTTCGGAAATTGTATACATGCAAAGTAGCGCTCGCGTAAGACGTCACGAATTGCTGATCTGCTGATTCGTCAGTGGCCTGCATTCAGCCAAATTGCTGATATGCTGATTCGTCAATGGCCTGCATTCGGCCGTGTGTCGAAACTGTTCGGTGCGTGCAATGCATTCTTCTTGGGAGAGTTTGAATTTCAACGTTTATATTCTTTTTAGGTTTTGAATAAATTTATGTAATAAATCACACGACGTGACACCTCGGGGCCCAAAACATTGCAATTAATGAGAATTAATTGCAATGGAAATTGTAACGTTATAATTTAAATTCAAACTCTCCGCTAAGAATGCTTAGAACTGAAGAATTGAAGTTCGTTGACTCTCGATTAGGTCAGCGTTACAAAAGTGTTTAGTAGACGGATTTTGCTTATAAAAGGTAAGTAATAATAACCGGTGAGTACAGTTTATTTTTTCAATTCGCATAGTAAAAATATACGGCTTTCCACCAAAGCGATATGCGCTCGTATGCGTAAGTATTTTTTTATAATTTATTTTAAAAGTATTATTGCTATTTAATTAGCTGTTGCTAAATATATCAATTCAGTTTCAGGATTGGCAGTACATACGAGCTGCTAAGAAGGCTAAGAGAGAACACTTGCCTTCTCCAATACCTCCAAGGGCTGGTTATCGAAAATATGTCCGTGTAAGTTTTCTTCTCTTCCTTTCCTGTGGTTATAAAGTATAATTTATTTTTATAAATGTAACTTAAATTAATATATATCTTTTTTTTTTGTTTTTCTAGTTCCAAGATTGGCAATTTATCCACTCCTGGAGGCGTTGCGACCGTCGTATCAATGACGGTTACCTGAAAGGTGAATATGGTCCTGAGGAAGACACCTGGGGACTTCGCCTTCTATTTTATTACGAATTACAGGTTTATACGAATTCTGTTAATCGGATCTATATTGAGGTGTTTAACTCAAATTATGTAGTTATTGTAGGACCTATAATTAAGCATCGTTATGATTGTAATTGTATATGATTAATAAATTATTAAAATTAATTGTAATTTTCCTTATTTACCTATTCACATTCTTCCCATTCCTTTAAATCGCTCAATATTTAATTTATTAAATAATTTCAAATCTAACTAAAGTTTTAAATCACTAATAATGTTTACCCTTGCCCTCGGGGCCCAAGTATCGCAGTAGGGCCGCTTTTTAAGCTTACGACTATCAAATTACAAGCAAAAGATTTTTTTATTTTATCATTTGGAAGCATTTAAGAAATTTTTATATTTAATCTAAACTTAAAGAAAAAATTCCTTTATTTTTCGCGACAGGAATAGTAGGTTTAACTGGTGTGATGCTTGGTGGCCTGTGTGGGATAGGAGGTGGTTGTATAGGTCTTAAAATTGGAACTGGAATGACTTTTACTTCTTGTAGTTCTGTCTCTTCGTACATTTCGTTTCTCTTCTGCTTTGATTTGCATTCCTTTTTAACTGGATTATTCTGCAGTGATGTTAGCAGATGCGTGATAGAGCTAAATAATGCTCCAATCAGGTGTATGGACCATCCGTAAATCGTGTGAAGAGCATATCCTCTTATAATTGTATCAATAATTAATTTTCCAATGTGCAGAATTATCAATATCATTATAAATGCGGATGAGAATGAACCCCATGTCATTAGTTTTTCGATTATTAAATGCCAGGTGCTATCAGCAATGTGTTTTGGTGTATTTTCTGTAAAAATTTCTCCTGACGTGTGTTCTCCCGCCATTTCTCTTGCTATTACGTTTAAAAGTGATACTTTTTCCATCGGGAACATTAGTTGCTGTTGTAATTTATCCAGGTCGTTTTGTGAATACACTCCACTCGTAGCTAGTCCTTCTATTGATTCAAAAGTCCAGCCGATTTTCGTATTTGGTTTTAACACGTTCGGTGCTTCTGTTTTAATAGGTTTTGGTCCAAACTTTATCCATTCTTCGGATATTTTATAATATGTAGGTATTATAGAATTGCAATCTACTTGCATTCCTCGTTTTATTAAAATATGAGTTTTTGGTGTTAGAAACCAAGTTTCATTTCCTGCTAATACTGGTAAATGATTATAACATTCATTTAGATGTAAGATCTTGACTGTTTTTGGAATACATTTTATGAGATGTACTACTTCTCCAGCAACTCTTGCAATATATCCTGATTGTTTCATGATGTTATAGGCAAATTCATCTGGTGCTAACGTGGCTAAGGATAGGGAATTCTGGATAACCTTCTTTTCCAATTCGCATTTTTCCGTGATTATATTTACGTATAAATTATTGATTTGTTTTCTTAAATGTTTGTCAATGTATACAAACTTAGAGTTTACATAAGTAAATAAATCTAAATTTACAGAATGATCACTACTTACTCTATCGGTTTCGTAAAAATACATATTTAATTTGCTAGCTCTCTCTCCAATCAATAATTTTGGGTGCTCTGTTCTTATGAATTCTCTATTACATTGCATTATTTTATTTTTAGTCGATAACGCGAATGTGATATCATTAGATCTAACAGCATAAACAATTTCTTTATTTTCGTTACTAGTATATTTAGTCGCAATACCTTTAAATAAAATGTCGTACGAATTTTCAAAGCATTCGCCTGTAGGCAGAATGTCCCAAAATGTATGACCGCCTTCCATATCCATACAGTTTTTATCTGAAAATTTACATACTACTCCCGAACTTAACATTAACTTATCATTATTTAAGTTTAATGTAGCTGTATTTCCTATTAATGTGATTTTTATTAAGCCATGAACAAACACTTTATTCCAAGAACCAAAACTATCGGCGTAGGAAGTGCCTGAACAAGAGTTGCCCTCCGCACTTCCTGCGAAATCTATGCCTTTCGTCGTTGTTGCATTTATTTTTAAATTTGATATAGTATGAATGTTGTCATATTTAAAAATACCTGTTTCATGAATAGCTTTACATTGTTCATGACTTATCTCTTCAATGTACTGTTGCTCTGCATTTTCTGTTGGTATAAGATGTCCGAATATCCCGCAGTTGAAAATCGTTCTATGAATTTCGATTTTACATTGAATAATTGGTACCGTCCTGAAGTCTGCTATTTGGACGAGTTCTATAGCGACGTTCGTCGAGTTTATTTGCGTGGTGTGGAAATCGCATTCTCCAGAGTCGAGTAGCGAAAATGTCAGTAATTATTTTGAATTTGTTGCCATAAATATAATTTCGAAATGTTTTTACTGCAAACGTGATTGCAAGGGCTTGACGCAAATGCAATAGGTCTGTCCTCTCCGATCTCTCCTTGTGATAATACGCATCCAAGTGCATAATTAGATGCATCTGTTGTTATACTAAATGGTTTTGACATATCTGGAAACTGTTGTACCGGTACCGTACATAAAGCTTCCTTACTCGTTCAAATGCTTGCTGTTGTTCTTTCTTCCATTCAAATTTTACTTGTTTTTGTAATAACTGTATAATCGATTTAGCTATTTCTGTAAAATTTTGTATGAATATTCTGTAGTAGCCTGCTAACCCTAAAAATTCTCGAACATTTTTAACGTTTCGTGGAATTGGAAATTTTGTTATGGCTTCAATTTTCTTTGGATCTGTTTTCATTCCTCGCTCACTAATAATGTGGCCTAAAAATTCTACTTCTTTCTGGAAAAAATTGCATTTACTTGTTTCTAATTTAAGTCCCGCTTCTCTTAGTTTTTCTGCTACTAGGTTAAATCTTTCGTTGTGTTCTTCTACTGTATTTGATACTATAATTATGTCATCAATATAAACATAACAGAATTCTTTCTCCAATAAATCTCCTAGTACATTAGTTAGTATTCTTTGAAATACTCTTGGTGAATTAATTAGTCCAAATGGAAGTACTTCAAATTCAAACCGTCCCAATGGGTGTATGCTAAATGCTGTTTTGTGTATATCCGAATCTTTCATTTTTATTTGATGGAAACCCGATACCATATCAATCGTTGTAAAATACCTGCTTTTCCCCATAGAATCGAATATCTCTGTTATATTTGGTAGAAGATAAGGGTCTGGTATTGTTTTGGCATTTAGTTTTCGGTAATCAATAACTAACCTCCATTTCTTTTTCCCGTCTTTTGTTAGACCTTTTTTTGGCACAACCCATGCCGGAGCATTAAATGCGTAGTTGACGATCTAATTAATTCATTTCTGATTAGTTTTTTTTGTTTCACTAATAGCTATTTGTTTTAATGTATAGGGTAACGGAAATTGTTTTACGTAAACTGGCGCTTCGTCGGTTAAATTTATCTCGTGCTCTTCCACGTTGCATGTTCCCAACTTTTCTCCTTCTAGCCAGCATATGTCTTCGTTTAATAGGATTAGATCTTCAATAAATTTCCTTTTTCTTCTCGATAAATGATTTAAATTTATTGTATTCATTAATAGTTTGTTTCTCTCACTTCTACTTAATTTTGCGATTTCTTCTGCTTTTTTTCGCTTTCTGACGTTAAATATATGGAACCACAGTGCAAAGTTTCTTCCGCTTTTGGCAGTGATAATCCTGGAATTCCCGTAAAAGTATCAGGCATATCTTCTATGTCGAACGTGACGAAATTTATTTCATTTGTATGGCGTAAATATTTTTCATCACTTTCAAAATCTACGTTTTTTTAAGTATTTTTACGAATGTCGGAAAATTTTGTATGCAGTATTCGTCAGTTTCTTCTTTTTCTATACTTTCGAGAGTTTCATTAATGTTTCCTATAAATTGCTGCATATGCACCTTTGAATCATGAATGAACTCTGTAAGTCTTCGTTGATTCCAGCTGCTCAATTGTGCTTCGTCCGAGTTTTCTTTTACGAAATCTGGCGAGTCAACTGTGCGTTCTGTGTTACTCTCATACTCTGAAATACCTTTATTTATGCTGTCCTGAATTTCTCCTACGATCTCCAATACTCTTCCTAAATCTTGTTGTACAGTTATCTCTTGTGTCTCTATTTCTTGAGTCTTTTCTTTCATACTGCATTCCTCTGCTGTTGTACTAGTACTTATTGTGTTTATCTGCGTTGTAGATTTCAGTTCGATTTTGTTACGATTTATTTCCAAGTAACCTTTGTCCAGTCTTAATTTTTGCTGTAATAAGACTTTTATTCCTATGATTCCGTCATACCGAATGGCAAATGTCTCTGGAGCTACATGAAAGTCGAAATATATTCCGTTTATTGGTAACTTTATAGATCCAAGGGTACGTATGGCGTTTTCTGTTATTCCAGATATTAGAATTTGTTCGTCGTTATTTATATGATTCATTGATATATTTTGTTTCTTAATAATATTTAATTGTGCTCCACTCTCCACTAGTAGCCTATTTATTTTACTAGAGTGTTGATCTTCTACCTCTATGTATTGCAATAAATTCTCGTGTTGTAGTACGTAAGTTTGTAATATTGTGTCGGCTTTGTTTTCAGTGGTTTCTAGATTCTTCCTTTCTAACGTTGTATCTTGATTTGTTTTTTCTGTTACTTGTAGTGGGAACGCTTTATTCTCATTTTCCCTTCCTAGGCGCTCCCTCCTGGAAGAGCATTGTAGTTTCCCTGGTTGTTCGTAATTCTGAAGCATCTCTCCGCTGTATGGTTATTACTTTTGCATATCGAGCAGAATTTCTCTTGTTGTCTTTCAAGACTTTTAATTTTTTTTCATTCACTACATGACCTCCTATTTTGCAGTATTCGCAAAATTTCCTCTGAAAATTTCTACTGTAATTATTGCTGTTTGTTGGCTGAGTTTGTTGTTTATTTCTAAATTTATTACAGAATTTAGCTGTATGACCATTTTCTTCGCATAGTTGGCATTTGAGCTGTTGTTTGGCTTTATACTCTGCCACGAGAATCTTTGCTCTTTCACATTCTGCCTCTTCATGGCCAGTTGTTTAGCAAATCGTACATACTCTAAATGGTAGCCTACTTTCTCCTATTTTGCAATATTTAATTGTGTGGCCTTTCTTATTACACTTTCTGCACAATACCTCCGGACAATTCTGTACTGTATGCCCTTTAATGTCACAATATTCACATTTTTCGACGCTATTTGTCATTGTATTTGAGCATATATTTGGGTTGTGTCCCGTTTCTTTGCATTTCCAGCATACTTCGTAATCTCCTATGTACGGGCATTGCCCTACATCATGTCCCATTTCTTGACAATATTGGCAGTGATTGTTCTGTTTCTTGTTAAATCGGCAGGCACTAATTGAGTGACCTGGTTGACTGCAGAATTTACATATTAATTTTATTTTATTTGTAACATTCCTGCAATTATTGGAAAAGTGGTCCGCTCCTTTGCAATATACGCATGCTGCTGAACGGCAGAAGAGCGCTTCATGTTGGAAATCTCTGCATATTTGGCATGTCAGTACTTTCCGTTTTTGCTCTACTCCTCCGTAGTCTTCATACACATTATTCACAATGCCTCTGTTTATGTCTTTCTTTTTGTTTATATCGCTTTCAATTTCTATTGCCACTCTCGAAATATTTTCTACGGTGATTTCTTGACCTAATTCGTATTTAATTTCTGGTTTAAGTCCTTTTTTATATTTTCTTGCTGCTTCTACATCCAATTCCTCCTCGAATCTTTTAAGTTCTGCGTCCCCAGTTCCTTGTAGCCTTTTCAATTCCTTTATTTTTAATACTATTTTCCTTAGTCTGTTTGTATATTGTACTACCGTTTCTGTTTCTCCTTGAAATATTCTGCCCATTTTCGCGTACAGCTCATGGATGTCGTCGTCAATCGGATACAGTATTCTTACTCCGTTTATTAAATCATCTATGGTTTTTATTTCGTTGCTGCTTAGTGCTTCTTCTGCTTCTCCTGACATTCTTACTTTTAAGAGGTTCGTCAAGTTTCCTTCGTCTATTGAGTCTATGAGGCTTCTGACTTGTTTAAATTTTTTTATGTAGTCTGTTGCTGTCATATTTTTCCCATCGTATTCTGGCACGTAGCTCGCGACATCCTTCAAATTTAATTTTATTGGTCTTACTCCCTCTGCTACTGGTGGGGTCATTGTTGTGCTGCTGTCCCTTCCTTGGTTTTGGTTTCCTTCGTTCTTCTCTGGTTCGTTTGTGACAGTCAGGTCTTCTTGATTATTGAGTTTATTACTTGCTATTTTGTTATTACTACCGCCAAAATTAATTTGAGTTAAGCTTTGGTTTGTCTTAGACTCAGAATTATTTTTGTTATTAATTTTGTCTTGTTTATTATCGACAAACTCTTGTATTCCGTGAGCTTCCTCTCCGATTGGCTTATCAAAATCTATCAGACTATAATTTCCGTCCTGACTTGAGTTTGTCCAAGAATTTGTCGGGTAGATGTTGTACCTAGTTGTTTTAAAATGTGGATCTTTCTACGTTCCTACTACTAGGCTTTGTTCTGCGCAAAATCCTATGTCCGAATACCGCTCTTCTTTTCCAAAGTCAAACGTTCTGTCTAAAATTGACTCATTTGTTTGAAACGCTGTTAAAGTTGTTAAATTCTCTTCCTGTTTAGCGCTTGTTTTTAAGGGTTCTTGTTGATCGCCAAGGTTTGTTTGCGTATTTTCGTCTGCGTATGTATTGAATTGTTCCGTGAATTTTCCTTCAGTTTTACTCTTTTTCGGTGCTAATACTTTTGGTACAGCTCCTGTATTTTTTATTTTTACTTCTTCTTTTGCCGCTTCTTGATGTTTTACGGGCGAGCGTTGTAGTTTTGAACTCCTCCTGAATGCGTGTATTTCGAGTGGACTTGATAATAGGTTTTTCAAATTCGGATTTTGTTGGACTTGTTTTCTAGTAATTCTTGCGTTCTCCGGAGTTTTATGGTCCGTGGTTGCTTTATTGCTCATTTGAAATTTTCATTACTCAATTAAAAGTATATTCTGATTGTTTTACTAAAACCCATTGGCCTTTTAAACTGGCCTATTTAGCGTTTGTTTACGTTTTGCTCTACTTCCGCGTTTTTGCTACTGTTAGCAAGTTCAGTAGGTCATTCGCCGCAACGAGAGTAGCTGCTGAAATTTGATCCGATGCCTTGTATAGTGCAGCTCATAATTCGTACAATTTAAATTATAAAGATTCATCATTTATTCCTGTCGTTTTTCATAACCTCAATTACGACACACACTTTATTCTGAAAGAGATCGCTATTTCTACATTATTGAAAGGACGAGTTACTCTCATACCGCATAATAAGGAAAAATATATTTCTTTTACAAAGCATGTAGATGACTGTGCCATAAGTTTTAGATTCATAGATTCGTGGCCTTTTTTACCATCATCGTTGGACAAACTTTCTTCATACTTAGAAAATGTGCCTATAGCAGTGAAGGAGTTCTAATCAGATGGATATACTGATGAAAAGATCAATCTTCTTAGACGAAAAGGAATATTTCCATATGACTTTGTGGATGAATTAGATAAACTTGCATTAACAAAACTGCCTGAAAAGAAAGAGTTTTACAATAAACTCACTGACTCTCACATTTCTGATAAAGACTATCAACAAGCTGTTCAAGACTGGAATACATTTAATGTAAAATCTTTAGGTGAATATTCGCATCTTTATTTAAAAACCGATGTATTGCTACTAGCTGACGTGTTTGAAAGTTTTCGGGAAACATCTCTTAAAGCTTACGGTCTATGTCCAGCACACTTTTACACTACACCGGGACTAACCTTTTCAGCTGCTCTTAAAATGACAAAGGTTGAATTAGAGCTTTTGACGGACATTGACATGCTGCTGTTTATTGAAGCAGGCATACGAGGCGGAATAAGTCAATGTTGTAATCGTTACGCCAAGTCAAATAATCCATACATGGGTGGTTCATATAACAAAGAAGAAAAAATGAAAACTTTATTATATTTTGACATAAATAATCTGTATGGATGGGCAATGGTGCAGCATTTACCAGTAGGAAAGTTCAAGTGGGTTGATTATGAGTCGAATCCAAACTTCTACAATACAGCACCTGATTCAGATATATTGCTGAAGTAGATTTGGAGTATCCAGAGGAAATTCATGAGGATCATCGAGATTTACCTTTCTGTGCTGAGCATCGTACACCACCTGGTTCGAAACAGAAGAAACTTCTCACTACACTTCACGATAAAAAAAGGTATGTGATACATTATCGAGCTCTCAAACAAGCACTAGACAATGGTCTTCGATTGAGAAAAGTGCATAGACTTTTGAGATTTGAGCAGAAGGCTTGGCTCAAGCCTTACGTTGAACTGAACACAGAAAAAAGAAAGCAATCAAAGAATAAGTTTGAAAAACTCTTTTACAAATTGTTAATTAACGCGGTGTATGGAAAGTACATCGAACGTGAGCGATCTCGAGTTGATGTGAAATTAGTTAATAAATTTACCGGCAGATATGGAGCAGAAGCACGCATAGCTCAGCCAAATTTTCACAGCTGTGCCATATTTGATGAAAATCTAGTCGCTATTCAGATGAAGAGAACGAGTATTACAATCAAGAAACCGATATACGTTGGTCTTAGCATTCTTGATTTATCCAAGACGTTAGTTTACGATTTTCATTACTCGTATATGAAAAAACGTATTGGAGATAAATGTAAACTACTATACAGACACCGATAGTTTAATATACGAAGTAGAGGACGTTGACATGTACAAAATAATGAAAGAAGTTATTGAAAGATTTGATACTTCTGATTACAATGAAAATAATCCGTATGGTATTCCTCGGGTAAACAAGAAAGTTCTTGGGGTGATAAAGGATGAATGCTGTGGAAAGATCATGACAGAATTTATAGGATTACGAAGTAAAATGTATAGCATTTTAATAGGAGGAGAAACTATTAAAAAAGCTAAAGGCATAAAATCTAGTGTTGTTAAAAAATCAATCACTTTTGAGGATTATCGGAAATGTCTAGAAGATCTCATAATCATACAACGTGAACAGTGTAATATTTGTTCAAAATTACACATAGTACACACTGAGAAACAGAACAAAATTGCTCTAAGTCCTCATGACGATAAGCGATTTATTCTACCGGGTAGTACCGATACTTTACCATGGGGACACTACAGAGTTATAGAAGAACAGATGACGCAAGCTGTACTTGAAGTAGAGAGGGAAAATGAAGTGGAGAGGGGATTCAATGCCAACAGCCCAGCAAGAGTGGAGAGGGGAGTCAAACGAGCCAATGACAACAGCTCGGCAAGAGTAGAGAGGGGATCTGAACGAGCTGATGTAAAGATTGAATGGTCTACTGATATGATTGAGGAGTTTTCGTATGAGTGGGATTCAACCATGGAGAGGGAAAGACCAATGACGAATGATATACTGCAGGAGGCTATGGAAAGGGCAGACATCGTGGAGGGGAATTGGCTATATGATGCGGTGCAAGAGGCTGAGGAGCACATTCGACCAGTCGAAGAAGCTGAAGTCTGCCAACCTAGTAGAAAAAAAGCAAAACTCCAAGACTCTTAAAGTAATTTTGCACTCGAATTACCGAAAACTTGTATAAAAATTTCATTTTACTAATATTACTTTTTTCCTCTTTTTCTAGAATGGATCTATCAGCACTTAACAAGATTGCTGAAAGCAACTTCTAGCCAAGAAAGAAGCTGACGAAGTTGGGAAAAAATCATCGGTATATGATCACCTCATTAAAAGAGGTTAACACGAGATATGGTCGGAAGATAGTTGCTGAAATGGAATCAAGCTTCCAAGTCTTTTTACCGGAGAAAATCTCATCAGCCATGATACCGAATGAAGTGTTCTACTAGCAGCTCTGCGAAGCAGCAAACAAGTTGTCTCTATTTGCCACGTATCTTGGTGGAAATTGTTTTAATTTGAAAATTAATACAGCGAGAGAGATGTAAATATAATAAAGACACACAGATTTATTTGTAAATACATTTTTATTATCTTAAACTTGTACATATAATAAGTGAAATAAATATATTATTTATAAAAATACATATGCGTTATTAATGACTACTACTACTAAATCTGTAATCCTTTCATTTTATTTCAAAGAATTATTTATCCAACTATTATGTTCACTGCCAAATCCCATCCATTTAAAAAATACACGTTTCCCACTTTTTTCAAGACCTTTTCAACCAAGTAACTTCTGGATACTTACAAGGAAAGGTACCCAACCCGAACTCACCGATTTTGATGATTTTCATATATGTTGTAGAACATGAAAAAATAAGAGACACGTATTTTTTTTTATCGGCTAATTTTCACTTTTAAGGGGTAAAAACCTCCCCTAAAGTTAACCCCCAAAAAGCGTTTTTTTTTAATATCTCGGCTTAAAATTAAAATTTTTCAATGAAACAAATTGGAGGTTATTTCTTACAAAAAGAGCAAGTATTTCATGGTGATTTGAAGAGTAAGGGTAGCATCCTCTATTTTTTAGGGGTTGAAAACATATATTTTTTGGCATATTTTATAATAAAAATGTTTAAACCGACTAAAAAAAAATTGGAAAAAATGTTTAAACATCCTTAATAACAAAATTTAGTTGACGTCTTTCGGTGTTTTCATAAATATTACCCCTAAGGGGGTAAACCACCCCTAACACAAAATAACTGTAAATATGTAATTCGATACATAATATTTCGTAGAAAGTTTGTATATAGAGGTTTTCGAGGTCGCTGATTACAAATCTGTTATCAGATTTTGAAAATTCAAAGTGGCGGAACCAATATGGCGGACGGAAATATCGAAAAAAAAATTTATATAATAAAAAAGTTTTAAACGACTAAAAAAATTGGAAAAAATTTGTAAACATCTATAATAAACAAATTAAGTTTTTCGATTTTTTCATAGATACTACCCCTTAGGGGGTAAACCACCCCTAACACAAAATAACTATAAG
This sequence comes from Trichomalopsis sarcophagae, assembly GCA_024372645.1. Lineage (NCBI taxonomy): Eukaryota > Metazoa > Arthropoda > Insecta > Hymenoptera > Pteromalidae > Trichomalopsis > Trichomalopsis sarcophagae. Next base: position 100,313 of record QLSS01000105.1, read on the forward strand.
TATACTTCAATCCATAATATTTTGTAGAAGGTTTGTATATAGGGGTTTTCGAGATCGCTCTTTACAAATCTGATATCAGATTTTAAAAATTCAAAATGGCGGAACCAATGTGGTGGACGAAAATGTCGAAAAAAAATTTTAACTTTCATAAAAACTTGTTTACAAATGTGTGATCTTTGTAGCCTGTACATGTGAACTAAAGAGCCTTAAACCCTAAACCCCTAAAGAACAAATAGGCTAAATAGTTGTGCTTTTTAACCAAACAACTCCAAACCCCTAACCTCCAGACAAGCCGAAGGCCTATGCTTTACCATAGACACGAGTATAGACATATTACCGATATTTTATTCTATCATTTTGTATGTAACAAATAACGTCTCGTTTTATGTTTCAATCAAAGATTATTTATTTTTCTGCTTTCATAAATTGCATAATTATATAATTTTATAAATTCAAAAAGTCCATACTTTTTTGCAAATGAAAAAACATAGGTTAATAAAATTAGTTTATCAAACTCTTTTGCGTTTTGTAATAAAATTTAATGTTGTCAAACTTGGGAGTTTTTCATTGTTACAATTATTTCGTAAGCCAAGTTTTTTAGATGAATTCTCGAAGTAATGATTATTGTATCTATAGTGAAATATTTACAGTCTGGAATTCTATAATAATACTATTTGATACGATTTAATGAATTTATCAAAAAATCTAAATTTAATAATAAATATTATTCTAATGATTATTAATATTTTTCATTATCATTGCTATTATCAGTATTACTGTTATTATTGCTATTGCAATTATGCTTATTCTTCTTCTTCTTATTATTATTATTATATTACTATGATAATTTTTGTTATTGGTAAAAATACATAAAAGAATATTAATACTCGAATTTCATATGGATGAATTTTTCTTTGCTATTTTATATTTAAGAATGAGTCCGGCTCCACTTTTGTTTTTATTTTTTCGACAACTGCGAAACATTGGCTCTATAATTGATCGATATTTTCTACTATTCTATGTGAGCAAATCCTCATCTTTACTGTGTTTCTTTCGGTGAGCGTTTGTTGCCTCCAATATACTGCGATAATTTCGATGATCCGACAAACTTAGAACATTATCATCAGGCTGTTTTTTGAAAAGCAATTCCATTAGTTCGACACTTTTAGGATAATTAATATCTTTTACTTTTATATTTTGATCATCAAATTTAATTTCCGAATCGCCGGAATTTAAATCGAAGGTTAACTTTGAACCACTCAGCATTATTGACTGTTCACTTCAAAATGAGTCTCTAAAAAGCGCACCAGTCGATGTACGTCTTGAATTTGAGACTAAAAGGGACATTGCAAATGGAACATCAGCTTATTGCTTAATCTTACACGATCGCATCGTTCAGTACAATCCCATCCGTGGCGACGTCAGGAAACTATAATCTATACCTTCAAGATGGAATACGCTATACATTTGATGGGTTTCAAGCAAACACACAACGAATACATTGTAAAAGAAATAGCAATCATTCCTCTTAATGCGAAAGGTGGCGGCGAACCTATTATATTCCTATTTAAAAAACCTTTCCCCTGGAAAAGACTATCTCAAGAAATTCAAAAAGAAAATACTTGGCTTAAACATAATTATCATGGAATATCATGGAACAACAACAACAACAACATCATGTTCTTCGTGAAAATTTGCAAGATGCTACAAAAATTTTTGTCATAGGCGAACTCAAATAAAAATGGCTTCAACGATTTCAATTACCGCCAGTTCATAACATTCTGCAATATGGTTATCCTGCAAAACCATCATTCAAATGTGTTACAGTATGCGAAAATCATAATCCTATCTATAAGACTGCCTGTGCACTACACAATGTCAAACTCATAAAAATGTTCTATCATTCATGTAATCTATAAAATATAAGAAAACACTATTGCATTATTAATCAGCATACATATTTTTTTAAAAATAAATTTCAATTCAAATCTAAACATGGAATCATTTTCTTTCTATAACCCAAAAAAAGTCATCCTCCAAATAATCCTAAAACCTGTAACGTGGTAGTTCGACTACACGTTACAAGCGAGAATTTGCGCCGCGAGGCACCGACAACCGCGCGACGTGGCAGGTCGAGCCACGAGTAGGCGCGTAGAGGGGGGAGTAGTTCGCGTGGGGAGCGTTCGCAGCGCTAGCCCCGCGGCCACGTGTTGCCGCACGAGGAGAGCTCGCTCTCTTTCGTTCCGCATCACTTCTACCGATAGGACGCCTACGCTCTCTCCTCAGCTCTCGATCGACCTCGATGCATCCGCATCTGTGCGCCATTGCAGTTCACCTTCACTTTCGTTATCGTAGCAAGTAACAGTGTAATAGCGTGCGAACTAACTAGTGCGGCTGTGCCTCGGGTGAACGCGACGCGACGCGATTAGTGTGACGCGATGTATCTCGACGAACGCGGTAATGGCGGCGAGCCGAGTGCCGTCAGGACTCGTCGCCGGTTGCGATTGATGTAAGCTCTCGATCGTTCTCGCTATCGCTTCATTGATGCTACCGTTGTCCTTCATTCAAGCTACCGTCTGCCTGTTCCACACCTAAGCTTTCGATCGTTCTCGCTATCGCTTCCTTGATGCTACCGTTGTCCTTCATTCAAGCTACCGTCTGCCTGTTCCACACCTAAGCTCTCGATCGTCTTCGCTATCGTTTCCTTGACGCTATCGCTATCCCTCATTCAGGTTACCGTTTGCCTCTCCCACGCCCTCGCTCTCGCACAAGTCCTCGCTATCGTTGCCCAGGTAGGGCGTATATCTCCTCGCTATCGTTTTCCTCCCGCATCGCACCTCCCCGCTATCGTTTTCCCCGTCCCTCCCGCCACTTCAACCAGCTACCGACCACAGCACGCTACCGAGCTACCGTTAGTAAGTAGTTTAGCGAGTAGGTTAAGTTAGTTCTTTATCAGAATACCGTTAAATAATTCTTAGGATGCACGAGCGTGTGCGTAAAGTATGAGTGAGCACTGGGTGTCGTTGCGCGGTCGTGTCGGGGTCGTCATATCGTGAATGGTTTTCGGGAATTAGAATGAGGGAGCGGGTTTGCACGATGCGGCATATGGAAAAATAAGCGTTTGATGGGTCGGGGAATCGCATAACTCGCGAGAGTACGCCGCGACGGACGCGCTGGTCGCCGGGGCCGGTAGACGACCAGAGGGGCGAGGCGGGTACTCGCCCGCACCGGCAAGTCGGCGGGCGTCGCGCTGACGAGCGTGGCGTCGGCGTCGATTGTTCGGTGGGCGCGAGTGATCTCCCTGGAAGGAGATAAGACTTTCTAAAATTTGTTGCGGGGGAATAACATTTCCTCTCTTTCAAGTTACCCTCAGAGAGGTTACCTACAGAGAAACACTTGCGGCCCGCCGGATAATTTTCCGAGCAGGTCCCACTCATTCAAAGAGGCGCGCACGTGCGGCCCTGCAGCCGGGGAAGGGAGAATACATAGCGGCATACTAGATCGCTCGAGGGAAGGGAGACTCTCTATGCACATATAGGCATTCTGTCCCCTCTTCGAACTTTTCGGCCGCGGAGAAGGGAGATTTCCTATCCTTATACACAGTATGCGTTCTAGCACACTCGAGGGAAGGGACACTCTCCCTTTTTCATCCCCTCTTCGACCTTTTTGGCATCTGAGAAGGGAGACTTCCTATCCTTATACACAGTGTGCATTTTAGCACACTGGAACGGGGTGGGGAGTGTACCAGTATGCCTGTGTGCCAGTATGCCTATAGCCTATCTACTACTGACTGAATGAAAAAAAAGAGAATCAAAGAGGCGAAAAATTAATTTTTTTCGAGATTTTGATTTTCAATTTATTTTACAAACAAGCAATTTTCTTAACAAAATAATATGGTAATGAGAAAGATCTTATGAAAATCTTTGAAATTGTATACTCATACATAAATATCAACAGGAGATCAAATAAAATATATACAGAATCCGTAAAACATATATAAAATAGGTTATTTAGCAAATTCAAAGTATGTCAAGACGTGGCGCGCTCCCGACGGCACATTGTATAAAACTTATACTTGTCATAGGGGCGCTGCAGTGTCCAATCATGAAACAACTAAAGTAGATAAGCTAGAGTGATACTGGGGCACGGTGATTCACATGCGGTGTAATTTACCCGTGCGCTACATGCGTTGTAATTCAGTCGTGCTGTTTTACGGGAACCTTTCGGTTAGTAGAAGGTAAACTTACCGACTTACCCGTTACGAGTTCTTGCAAAGTTAGGATTGGATCACCATTATAAGCTTATCTACTACTACTACTACTAATACTAAGTATTAATTATTGATAACTGAGATTATATTAATTTAAACTTTTTTTTTTGATTAATTGAAAAAAAATAATTAAGTCACGGGGATTTGAACTCGAGATTTTTCGATCTCAAGTCCGTCGCCTTAGCGACTCACCCATTGTGACTTCTTAGCGTGCTAGTTGAATATTTTGTAGCCATTTTGTTCAGGCAGAGAATTCGTATTTGTAGAATACTTTTGTGAATACTCTTTCCATTTAGAGGAGGAGGAGGAGGAGGAGGCAGAGGATGACGACGAATCTTTTTTTGTTTTATCGTCGTCATTTGGAAGCCTTGTGTAGCCGGAGCTGTTTCGGTTTGAACTCATTTTGATGAAATGACTCGAATGAGCGATTGCGCGAGTATTTATGCTTCATCGGACGAGATGTCATCCCACTCCATGAACATGTTATCGAAGTAGTAACGTCTCATGAGTCTGACGTTCTATCGTGCACAGGTGGCTTTGTGCGCTCCATTATGATTCGTGCATATGGTGACGAGTTTTGGATAATCGATGGCTGGATAGCTGCAATCAGTGATGTCGGTGACTTTCAAATTGAATCGTTCGAGCCATTCCTTTCGTACATCACCAATGGCGAAAATCTTGCTGGCGTCCTTGAGTGCATCTCGAAGAAGATTTCCTATTTCGGTGTATTCGTAATCACCGGAGTCCCAGGTCAATCCGCGATGATAAAGTTCAAGCCATAAATTTTCACGCTTGTACTTCTTAGATAACTTGAATAGTAAGGAAATGGTTCTTTGAATAAAAGTACAACAGGTTTAGCGTCTTCCTCGAGGGGTAGTATGGCCAGCTCCTTCAAGACGAAGTTTTTTCCGGGTTTCTTAAAGCCCTGTATGTCCACTGCGTACTCTATCTTATATGAGCGTCTTGATATCACCGCTGAAGGGATTATACTGAACGATGCGATCGTGCAAGATCAAGCAGTAAGATGAAGTTCCAACTAGAAAGTTGTCTCGAGATTCAAATTCAAGACGAACGTCGACTGGAGCACTTTTGAAGGACTCGTTCTGCTTCGAGCAGTCGATTACTATGAGTGGTAAGTGCAAAATAAAATCGTTCTTATTTACGACAGGCTCTGAAACTTTGTCATAGTAGAGGCTCCGGAAATTCGCAAACATATCGTACAATACGGCATATTGATAACGGTTGATGTCCAAATTTAAGTTGCCGTATGGATAGTACTGTGAGTTTAGAAAAAGCTTCACGTTGCTTATATTGCAATGGTCGAATTGACTGGCATTCTGAGCTTGCTGATTCTTACGATTTGTTTGGAATCCTAAGATTACGAAGCGTGGTTTTTCCAACTGATTGAAAGTCTTGACAGTCCACACGTTTTTAGTCGAGGTTGTAAGAACCGGATACTCGTATAGCTCCCAACTGCGGGAACTCATACTAATCGGACGATTCTTTTCTATGTAATTTAGAAGTCGAATTTTATTAGTGTTGGATGCTACTACGTACGGCATAAGCCATTCAATTTTTGTCAATTCTAATTTATATTCCTCGAAGGTAGCGACACCATCCGCAAGAGTTGCCGTCTGAATAATTGCATTCAAATCGTTTTGCTACCTCGTTAGTACGAGCTCGTGTTTCACGTTGACTACGATCTTTCTGTAATCTTCGGCAAACCCGAATATCATATTCAGCGGTATGTTGACGTCGAAGTAGTCGATTTAGTCGCTGTAATGTCTAACCAGCCTGCATATTCCATTATTAAACTTTGACTGGGATTGTGTGAAATCCAGCCTTTCATGACTGTGGTCAAACCGACATTTTTACACTTGTCGATTTCTACAGCATTAATTTCATATATGATCTCTTCGAACATTTGACAGATAGCATTGTTTACTAGCTTAGTACGTGCTAGAGCAGTGCCATTTGGTTTAGTTAATTTACCGCAAACTACGCGATGGCAGATGGCTCAAATCTTGATGTTGAATGGCAATGCGAATTTTCGCAATTCGCTGTTGTTGTAAGATGAGATCGTGTAGGGTTGATGAGCGTGCAGCTCATAGTGTGCTAACGACTCATCAAAGCTTACTGGTGACTGTATGCTTAGAATCTCGCCCATTTTTTGTAAAACAGCAGAATAGTATGCAAGTTATTTTCTACCACGAGCGATGACTCGCAAATTTAGGCTTTTTAGGAACTTTATGTATTGCCATGTTAGCGCTTTGGCGTTTCGCCGACGACTGATAACTGAACGACACGTCGGTTTGCTTATGTAGCCTCTACCGACTTTGCTATTATAAACTATTCCCATTACGTTGGGTTTAGATGCAATCGGATAGTAATAGTTTCGTCTCAAAAATTGACAAGATGTCCGTCTTGATCGACTATGCGTATTTGTAAATGATCTATGCTTTTGACGGTGACTGGTAGGTTGCGACGGGACTTCAATGATCTTATATCCTGGTGGCACAGCGGGAAAAAATTCGTGAATGGTATGCGCTAATTGTCCGTTTATGTAGGCACCGCTGGTGATGTTGCACTCGATTCGCATTCACTTTAAGAATAATAACCGACAAGTCGGAATGTTGAGCTTAAACTAGACCCTGCGTGACTTGGGAAAATAAACACTCTTTATTTTCCTGTAAATACTTTTTATTATTCAATCTTACCTCGAGCTTACTTAACAAAAATTAATTACAAAAGAATCAAGCTGACAAAACAATAGAATTACTGAAGCACAAAATACTCGCGAACGCGTCTGTCTCGTATGGGAGCATACAGAGAAGTGAGCGTCGCCGCCGCAGACGCGACGTCGACGCTGGCCGCAGTTGGACAGGGAGAGGGGGAAGCATAATCCCATCGTGCTCTCTCTGCAGTCGTTGGAATTCTGCTCGCTTATCCTCAACACGGAAGAATGCTTCAAGTTGTCCTGCAGAACGCGTTGAGTGAAGCCGAGTAATGCACCAATCCAGTTGTGCGGTTGAAAATCAATCTTGCGATTGCACTTTATAATACTGCAAAGAGTATTGTTGTCAGGTTGTATGCTGATTGAAATCTTCTTTTTAGTCAAAATTTCACTAAGATGGCTCTCGATATCTTGAATTTCGTAACTGCCAGTAGGTAAGACGATTTCCTCCTCGCCTACGTAAAATTTATTATTTCCTTTGTCGATGTTGGGTATCAAATTAAAAGTTAAAAGTTCTAATCCGAGAACGTATTGTTTATGCAGTGATAATTCAATGGGCGGAAAATACTGAGCTTCGAGTATGGATGAACTGCCAGAAAGAGTCAGAGTAAATGAATTATCCATGACTGTTGAATTGAGAATGAGTCAACTCAAACTTTTTGCATCTTTATATAGAAGTATTGAGCTTGTTGCTAAAAAATTTAAGGCAGATATGACCGTAGTTAAATGTATTATAGTCTTGATATCTGTCGGGGTTGTACTTAACTCCGTTCACGTTCAAATATATCATTAAGTCTGTAGGCGGCTGAAGATTGCCAAAACTATCAAAATAACGACAGATTTACCTCGTTTCCGATATGCCACCCAGTGCGTTCCAGGCCCACTAGCATCATCCATGTTTACGACATCTGATTCGTTGTAACGCGGACCACTAGCAGGCAAATCGTTTCTCATGAATACACCGCGAAAATGTGGTATTTTCAAAATGTTGGCATACTTCACGAGGTCGGAATCAGTGAGTGGTCTGTGTGGTAATCTTAATTTGAGCGACGTTTTGTGAGGTTTCAGATAAAGTCCTTGACCGATACTCAATTCCTCCATTTTTCTATTATGTCTCGAAGGTTCTTCCAACTGTAACTTAGCTGCTTTGGAGTCGTTGACCGCTTTCGCGATACCTGCAGCACCTCCCAGTGCGCCAGCAGAGCTCAATCCAGCAAAAATAGGTATGAGTAATGGCAAGAAACCACCTACTTTGGACGGTACGGGTAGAACGCTTGGAACCAATACCTTATGCTTTCTTGACCACACCGCAAGCGCCTTTCAGTGCAGAAAGAATAGCTTTGCGAGCGTTATTAGTTGGTATCATAGATTTGGCAGCAGCTTTTACGATTTTATTCAATTGTAAACTTTTCTTGCCTCTTCTTCTTCTCTTCGCACCCATTCCGAGTTTCGTCTTTAACTTCATGGTTTTTGAAACAGCAAAAGCAGCTATTTTTTCACCGATGCTCGCGTCTTTCGGAGAAGCTCTTTTTGAAGCTTTGTCAGCTAAAATTTTATCAGCAATGGTTCTTGCCTCGTCGTTTTCACGATTCTGCGAATATGCAATATCGTGCTCTTTGCAAGCTACGTCAAGATGATTAATTCCTTGATCTCCTCGTGCTAAACGTTTTGCTAACTTGGTACCTGGACCGCAGTATTGATAGCCTGGCCAGTGAAGTTCCACCGGTATCTTGTTGATAATTTTATTTACGAAACCAAGACTACGTCGTTGTTGTCGTCTGTGTACAATCATTACCCTCTGAAGGTTTATGATTAAGCGATGGCGAGAGTATATAAGCACTCTATTTATAACCGAGCGACTAGTAGATGTCGAGCATCCGAACAGTTCAAAGCATGAATTTTAAAGAACAGTCAGTCAAGCTCCCGGTACCGAACTTCGATTCCGTCATTGAGCGGGATAAAAAAGTTAAGTGGCATGGCGATCTGTTGCCTGATAGCATAAGGGCGGTTTTTTGCTGACCGTAAAATTGCAGCGAGACTAACAGCTTGCTAGCGCTAATAACTAATCCCAACGGTGTTAGATTTGAAAATGTATACGTGTACTCCAAGTCACTTAATCAGCCAAAGTATATATTTTTATAACAGCTTTTGGAGCCTCTCAAGGGTATAAAGTATTTTCCGTTCAGTGAACACGAACAAGTTATAGCATCAGATAGCGCACTTCCCAATTCAATTATGATATTCGACGATATAGCTTGTGAAAAACAGAATAACGTCAGAGCATTCTATTGCATGGGTAGGCATAAAAAAGTTGACTGCTTCTACCTTTGTCAATCGTATGCGTAAGTGCCTAAACATCTTGTGAGAGATAACGTCAATTTGTTGGTAGTATTTCGACAAGATGATGTGAATTTAAAGCACTTATACGACGATCATGTAAATTCTGATATGACATACGCACGTTTTAAAGATTTATGCGCGCAATGTTGGTCAGATGATAATCATGGATTTCTCATGATTGACAAAGATAGCCCAATCAATGCTGGAAGATATCGGAAGGGATTCGATCAGTTAATACAGCTTATTGAAATTTGGAAAGGACAATTTTGAGAAAGCTGTTTGGAGAAACTTTTAGACCAATAGTTGATCCACTTCAAAAACTAGTTGAATCGGAAAATAAGAAATCTATAAAAATCCTTTCAAACGAAAAGTAAAAAAGATAAAATCTGAGCGACCCATTGACGGTGATGATGATACTTACAAATTTGACGAGGATAATGAATCTTATTGGGCAAATTCTACTATGCAAGATGAGGGAGCTGAGACAGTTTATGATACAGCTGATAGTGAGAATGAAACATCGATTAGTAAACCCAGTTTATCTTTCCTTAATCAGACGAATCTGGACAAAATATATGGATTACGCAAGGAGATCGAAAACTACATGCTTGGAAACTCGATAGTAGTAAGTAGTAGACAATGTTGAGTATACGAAAACTGCTGGGTTGATGGACTTGATCGTTTACAGAAATCCTGACAAAAAATCGTTAGTTCTGATGATATGAAAAATTATCGCAGCATTTTAGAAGCAACGAGTGTTCACAAAAATAAGCTCAACCCTAAGGCAGATATTCGATCTTCAAATAGCAAAAAATATACAGACTTCATCGCCCCTCTTTTCTTCGGAAAGAGAGAAAAGGAAGGTGGAGCACTGCCTCGATACAAAATTGCTAGAATGATCACGCGTATATTGAAACGACCCAAATGAACTGGTCGACCTTCTACGTTTGCTTATCGTCGAACAATCGGCTGGCAATCCCAGTCACGTGAACGAGATTCACTCGGTTATATACGCTGAGCATTGTCCGTAAACGACATTATCAAAATGAGCGTTGACGTGTTCAGACGTAATTTCAAAAAGAACGAGGGGGACTGTGGCCCTTCTGGTTTTGGTTTCAAAATCACAAAAGATGGACAGTATGACTTGGTTAACAAGAGACTATGCAATGTAGCAGCGCCTCATAAACTCAACGAAGTTGTCGAGTTGGTACGCTCGATACTGTACATCAAATGGAACACAAAACAGTGCGAGACGTCACGGATAAATTGAGAGAGGAATTGAAGGATTTGGATTCTCTAATTGAAGCACACAGAAATGAAATGGATCGGCAATTTTTGGAACTTCGAGCAGACGTGAATGCTATAAAAGAGGCTCTCAAAGAGATAGCCGAAGCTAATGCTATATCTGTCTTCAAAGCGACAACATTAGAAAAAACTGCTGATAATGGAGCATGAAAGACTTGTAGAAGAACTTCAAAAGTCTGCTCGTCGTAACTATCCTCGGCGAAAGTTTGTCATGCGAGGATTGGATGAAACTTGGCAAGCTGATTTGGTAGAAATGCTACCTTACTCCAAGGAGAACAAAGTCTATAATTACTTACTCAATGTGATCGACATATTTTCGAAGTATGCCTGAGATGTCCCTGTGAAAAAGAAAACCGGAAAAGAAGTTGCTGCGGCAATGAAGTCGTTGTTGAGTCAAGGTCGAGTACCGAAAAACTTATACACCGACAGAGGCAAAGAATTCTACAATTCTGATTTTAAAAATCTTATGCAAAAGCATAAGATCAATCTGTACTCGACGTATAGCAAAATGAAAGCTTATGACAGTGCATATACGCACTCACGCAGTATATGCCCAGCACACATACGTGCGCACGCAGCGCACGTACACACACACATACACGCCCGACGAGGCGAGTATCGAGGCGGCAGGAACCGCACGCAAAGCATCAGAGTAGGGAAAGGTAAGAGAGAGAGAGAAAGAGTAGCGCACTAAGAGAGAAAAAGCGCTACAATACCAGTAGCGGAGCAAGAGAGAGAGAAGAAGAGCGTCTCGAGCTAACCTTACCTGAAGGGCCCGAGACGACCGATGAGCCGAGCGAGAGATAAGACTCGGCGGCTTTTACAGTTCGACTGTGAAAGCGAACGCACGTGACCGGCTTCTCTTGCGAGGGACGGCCAATCCATCGAAGGAGCCGTCGGAAGCCACCGACGAGGCTCCGAGTAACGAATGGGCCCCGGACGAGATCCAGCCCGAGGGACCAGCCAAAGGCAGTAAGGCGAGAGGTCATCACCGATCAAGTCGAGAGGAGGAGGTACTCAGGGCGACCAGCACGGCAGCGCTACGGCGAGCAGCACGGCCTACGCATCTTCGTCGAGAGCAGCGCAGCGACCACCACGAGCGTCTACCGTGATTTGTCATGTGTCGGCAATCAGCCCGTATATATATCTCTCTCTAAACCAGTGCCGAATGCACTGCATGCAATAAGCACCATAGATAGATTATAAAGTCGCGCAGAGAAACTGTATTCGAGCGACAGCTGATCTCGATGATCGCCTCGTCTACCTCTCATACACAAATACACGCGACAGCAAAGTTGTAGTACATCGGAGCAATACGAATATCATGTTAATATTCAGTTAATAAATGTTAAAGGTCAAAGTCAGCCCGATTGTGATTGTTAATTAACTACGAGAGTTGTCAATCGCATGCCAACCCCTTTTCCAAGCATCTTACAGTAGTCAAGCAGAAAAGGATCCCGCCACTCTACGTGGTCCGCACAAGCGGAGATAGCTGAGCTGCCGAGGCAGATCCTTCGTCGTCGAGAAACGATTCTTTTGTCGACGCGGTAGTTTCGCGTGCTTGCCCCCTTTGCTGGGCAGGGCAATTAGCTGTTTAGCTGCACCGGCAAAACCGCCACGTCACAAAATGGCGCCCCAACTTAGTGGTAAAACAATATTAAATTAAATTCATACAGAAATATTACATGTCACAAAAATGGCGACCCAACTTAGTGGTAAAATAATGAATTAAATCCGTACAGAGATATTACAAAAATCATTTTTTTCACATTAAATCAGTTTCTATTATAATGGAAAATATTAAAATTTTTAAAATCAAACCAATAAATGCTAAGATGTTTGGAAGTAAGGATTAAAATCATCCCGAAATAAAGAAATAATAATATTATCGCATGCATATAGCATAGGGAAATAGGCTCTAAAAGCAGCCCCCAATGGAATGCGCGAGTGTAAACATTTGCTAGAAAGTTCTGGATATATAAATCCATAGAGAGAAATTTATTACTTCACGACATAAAAGTCGAATATTGTAGAAGCCGAGTTAGACTCGAGCATTCCGAATACACAACAAAAGCGGCATAGTGACACCGGAGAGCCAGCGGGCTAATCCGAATGCGTAAACAAACAGGCCGTCGAAAGATAAGCGCGACAAAATCCTCGAAGAGATGTACTCCGAACCGTCAGCTGGCCATTCGGGAGTAGACAAAACGTATAATAGGTTAGCATATTTTTACTACTGGCCCGGAGCATACAATGATACAGCCAGATTCGTTAATAACTGTAAAATATGCCAGCAGACAAAAACCGAACAACGCGCACAAGTAGGTTTGATGGGAACACGTGACGTTGACAGACCGTGGAAAATAATCGCAGCAGATCTAATGGGGGAATTTTCCAGAAGCAAAGCAGGTTACGAATATTTGATAGTATTCGAGGACTTATTTTCCAGATTTATTATATGCGTACCAATAAAAAAGAAAACAGCAGCGAACGTAAAGAACGCACTAGAAAATATCGTGTGCGCCCAGTTTGGAACGCCGGAAGTATTTTTATCTGATAATGGCCGAGAATTTATTAATGATACGATAAAAACGTTCTTAGACGAGAATTCGATAATTCACGAGAGAACACCAGCGTATCATCCCCAAAGCAATCCGGTAGAGAGAGTAAACCGAGATTTGAAAACGCGCATAACCGCGTATATACAAGAAAACCACAAAGAATAGGATAAATTCATCCCACAATTTCAATTTGCGCATAACACTAACGTACATACTACGACAGGCAAGACACCCGTATTCTTAATTTTTGGTCGCGAATTACATCCGCCGAAATTGTGGCGACGGGAAGTCGAAGCGCAAATCGAAACCGATCCGGAAAAATCAAGCTCAGCAAAACGCAACACGAACGAGAGCATTGATAAAGCAGATATTAACGACAGCGCGAGCTCGCAGTCCGACGGATCAGTCCGAAAATATAATACGCGAGAAAGAAAAAAGAAAAAACTAGAAAAACTCGAAAAGAAAAGAAAAGGTGAAAAAGAAAATAATATTAGTGAAACACACGAAGTAAATGACATTAAAGAGAATGAAAATTATATTTTGAATAATAATAGCCTAAAAGATAAAGTAAACGACTGGACCGAGCAAATGCAGAAATTAGTGCATGTGCACGATAATTCTCTAGTCCAAGTAGATAAAGAAAAAAGTAAGCAAGAAAAGCATTACAATAAAAACAAACGCGAACACAATTTCGAAATAGGGCAACTCGTTTGGAAAAAGAATATAATATTGTCTTCCGCTCAAAAAGAAATAAGCGCGAAATTAGCGAAGCCGTATATAGGCCCATATATAATTAGTAATAGAATAGGAGAAGACGTATACACACTGCAAGATATTAACGGGAAAAATCTCAGCAGCTCGTGCCATGCAAAAGAACTCAGGGAGTTCACAGGCGAAGAAAAGCCCGAAAAACCCGGCAACGCCGCACAACCAGAAAAGCCCAAACGTAAGCCCGGCAGGCCGCCTAAACAGCGCGCCGAAACTAAAAAGCAGCAGAGCGACCCTCTCCCCCCACCGCTCAGTGTGCAGCAGCAACACGTGCGGGCACCAACGCAGCGTCATTAGCCACCGATCGCCCAAACGACACGCACATCGATAGCTGATGACAATGGCCAACTCCAGCTCGAGCGAATCATCCAACGACAGCGAGATCGATCCAAGAGTGCTCAAGAAGCTACTCAAATATCAGAAGCTGCTCAGCAAGGAGAAAAACGAAAAGAAAAGCCGGAAGGTACGTGCAAAAAGTGAAAGTGTGAATAGCATAATGAGCGCGGACACGGGCAACAGCCCGATAGACAAAGAAAGCGCTACAAGCGCGGCCGAAACCCGCGCCGGCGGACGCGCACCAAAACATCAAAAAAGCATCCACCGGCGGGATATTCCGCGAACTGCGTGAAAACCAACAGCAGTACCTAGCCGAGCAGGAAAGAAGAAGAAATCTCGAGACTTCAAGCCGCATGTCAGAGCAGGATCGTCAAAGAAGTATTGCAGAAGCTGAGGCGCAACTCCAAAAGAGACGCGAGGAGCAGAGCCGCAGATACGCAGCCACCGCAGCCCTTGAATGTATACGCGAAAAAGAATTAAAGAAGGAACAAGACGAAGCCCGATTACTAATCAGAGTGGAAGCATACAAGCAAGAATACAGAGATCAACTAATCCGACAGGAAAAAGCCCAAGAAGAAGCCGAAAGACTTGCAGAAATAACGAAAGCACTAGAAGCACTGAAACCCGAACTGCAAAGAGAAGTGCAAGCTACGCGCGAAGCCGAGAAACAGCGCGAGAAAGAAGAAGAGAGACGTCTAATAGACGAAGAATTGAGGCGCGAAAGAGAGTTTGACGAAAAAATGGGCCGCAGAGAAAACAAACCACGCGGACAGAAGTATCCGTCGCGGCGTCCAAGCCGACAGCAACGAGAGTGCAGCAAAACGCAAGACGCACAGGACGAAGATTTTCTATTCCAACTCCCCACCGTACCCACACCGTCAGAGGCAACGAGCAACCTCGACCCAATGGGAGAATATTTCAAGGACAAGGCACGACGAGTAAAGACCTCATACGAAGATCAGATGCTAAAGTCCGGAGATTGGATGCCAAGAAATTACGCCCAGTTCATTCGACGCAACGAACTGCGGGGAATCGACATGTCCAGCATGTCTGAAAACCAACGCTTCCTCACTTGGCTAGAATACAAGGATAAAAATCTTAGAAGAAGAACAAAGAGCGAAGAAGATGACAAGAAGAATTAGAATAGTGTTAGTTATAGTTATTTCGTTGTTTTTTCTCTTTAGTGAAAAGTCAGAAGTAAGCAAAAGAGCAAAGTGAGAACACGACCGTGTATGAAAGTACGGACGAATGCATGGCAATGGAAGGATGAAAAGTATGTTCAAATTTTTTTAAGGTAGAGGTTACACACATAATAATCTACGTAAAGTAAAGATAACAACCGCAAACAGCGTGAATGGTCATAAGACCGAGTGAATTTCTTTTATTCTTTTTTTTTCAAAAAAATTTCCTTCAAACGTCTGGTTAAATTCAAAAAATATATTGTTTAATTTCTCCGTTCACTCCGCATATGTAAGAGCGCCCAGCTCAGAGTGAAACAATCTTTTTTTGTATAAAAGAATTCAAAGTAGATTTACGCTTCATTTCACGTAAAGTTCTAGTTGTAGAATGCAATAAAAACAAAACCAAAAAAAGAGCACTGAAAATGCGATAGAACAAATATGCGGAAAATAACGCATCAATAATTGTAAACGAACGAAAATAAATAAATACAGTCCTTTTACTACTTAACATAACACAGCGATTTTCATTACTCGTTGCAAAAGCAAAATGAAAACAAAACACACTCACCCCAGAACGTAGTACAATTACGAAATATCCTCATTTCAAAATAAAGGGAGAGAAAGATATATATTAGGCCACAAGGTACCTCATAAATAAAATCATAAAATATCATTTTTATATACTGAATACATAATCCTTTTTATTGAAAACAATTGAAATATATATATATATATATATATATAATGAAATAAAGGTACCGAAGGCGACACACGCGGAAATGCTTCGCGTCTTCAACTACGTTAAAGATTTAAGCGGGGGGCATTGTGACAGTGCATATACGCACTCACGCAGTATATGCCCAGCGAAGCATCAGAGTAGGGAAAGGTAAGAGAGAGAGAGTAGCGCACTAAGAGAAAGAGTAGCGCACTAAGAGAGAGAAAGCGCTACAACACCAGTAGCAGAGCAAGAGAGAGAGAGAAGAAGAGCGTCTCGAGCTAACCTTACCTGAAGGGCCCGAGACGAGATCCAGCCCGAGGGACCAGCCAAAGGCAGTAAGGCGAGAGGTCATCACCGATCAAGTCGAGAGGAGGAGGTACTCAGGGCGACCAGCACGGCAGCGCTACGGCGAGCAGCAAGGCCTACGCATCTTCGTCGAGAGCAGCGCAGCGACCACCACGAGCGTCTACCGTGAGTTGTCATGTGTTGGCAATCAGCCCGTATATATATATATCTCTCTCTCTCTCTCTAAACCAGTGCCGAATGCACTGCGTGCAATAAGCACCATAGATAGATTAGGACAGTCGCGCAGAGAAACTGTATTCGAGCGACAGCCGATCTCGATGATCGCCTCGTCTACCTCTCATACACAAATACACGCGACAGCAAAGTTGTAGTACATCGGAGCAATACGAATATCATGTTAATATTCAGTTAATAAATGTTAAAGGGCAAAGTCATCCCGATTGTGATTGTTAATTAACTACGAGAGTTGTCAATCGCATGCCAACCCCTTTTCCAAGCATCTTACAGTAGCCAAGCAGAAAAGGATCCCGCCACTCTACGTGGTCCGCACAAGCGGAGATAGCTGAGCTGCCGAGGCAGATCCTTCGTCGTCGAGAGACGATTCTTTTGTCGATGCGGTACTTTTGTGTGCTTGCCCCCTTTGCTTGGCAGGGCAATTAGCTGTTTAGCTGCACCGGTAAAACCGCCACGTCACAAGCTTCAATTTGCGAACGTTTCAACTGTACTCTAAAATCGGCAATGTGGAAAAAATTTAGTTTACGCAGCAACTACAAATGGTTGGATATTTTACCCGGTTTACTAGCAACTTATAATGGAAGCATACATCGGACTATAGGTATGAAGTCTAAATATGTTACGAGTCCTAAGGAAGCTGATGTGTTGAAACGTTTTGCTGAGAAAAAATCTGTGAAGAAGATAAAGCCAAAGTTCAAAGTCGGTGACAAGGTACGAGTGAGCAATGCCAAACAAGTATTTGAAAAAGGGTACACGCCAAACTGGTCAACTGAGATTTTTACAATCACCAAAGTAGCTGCTACTATACCAACAACGTATCATCTAAAAGACTATCAAGATCAGCCAATCTCTGGATGCTTCTACGAGCAAGAAAAATTAAAAGCTAAATATGCTAATGTATATCTAGTTGAAAAAGTTTTAAAGAGAAAAGGAAATCAAGTATTTGTAAAATAGCTGGGCTTCGACAGCACTCATAATAGCTGGATATATAAAGCTAACAGTGTATAATATGATGTTTTTTTTCTTAATAATAAAATCAATTTTTTTTTTTAAGTGATCAAAATAATTTATTTACTTATTCATAACTGCCGCGCGCCTAGTTACAAACTATAACTGTCTTATTATATATAAGCAAAAACACACATGCAAATACACATACGCAGACACAGGCACATACACGCGCACACTTTGCCTTGCAATCAGACATTTTACTGACTAGAAATTCACTCGTCAACGTAGAACGTTTACAACTTAAAACTATTGGAACGCGCGCAGACTTAGACACTACGAGTGAGAACAAGTCTATTCACAACTAGTTCTCGTTTAGACTAGTTCAGACTAGTTTTACACACACACACACACACGCGCGATTTGCCGGAAAACTCAACTACGTATCCACCACGGTATATCACGAACAGTTCCAGCTTGTTGGCAGCATCCTGCATGTTCTCGTAGAAACACTCGTCTTTCAGGAAGGTGTCAGAGACCTTCTTCGGGAGGAAGATGTCGAACTCCCTGTTCAGCTCTGCCACGATCTTAGAGCCGAACTTGGTTTTGACTTCCTTCAAGACTGTGATCATGTATATTTCGTCCTTTTCCAGCTCGGACAGCTTATTCGTCGGCAGGAATCCTCCCTTAGCGATGCGGTTGAGATTTTCCATATCCATCTGAAACGTAAAGAGTTAATTAGTCATAGTAATAATTATCAAATATATTATAAGTGTGCGTACATTTTATGCTACTTACCTTTGAATAGTTTCTCTCTCTCTCTCTCTCTCTCTCTCTCTCTCTCTTTCTCTGTCTCTCTCTCATTTATGAAGATCGTCGTCGTCGTCGTTGCTCTTTCGTTTCGTCGGCGGTGATCTTTCAGTAGAGGTAGGTCCTTCACTGGACTGTTCAGGAGACAGTATGAGCTCCTGGCTCTAGGGATCCCACTCATACAGGCAGAACTTCACTAGATCCCCCTCTCCGAATATCCACCGCTATTTGCCCTTCTCTTGACAGTCCAGCAATTGCGATTGGTTCAACCCCTTCCAAATTAGCTTCTCCCTCCCTTGACGGTTCGGCGATTGACTGTTCTTCTTCTTCTCTTGGTGTCAGTTCTGCTGCCGTTGGCTGCTCGTCCACAATAATACTGTAGTGTCCCCAAGGCAGCGTATCCGTTGGCCCAGGCTGTTGAAAACGTTTTCCACCCCGAGCACTGAGAGCTATCTTCACTTCCTTTCAGTGAAGATCTTGTGCTCTCTCGACCGAATGTTCCGCTGCTCTCGGGTGATAATCGTATTTTCTCGAAGGCACTCGATGTAGTCGTCAAAGTCGACGGTGGCCTTTACTACCAAGCTCTTGACACCCTTTGCCTTTTTAATGGGTTTCTGATTTTGCAGTTGTATGGCGTACATTTTGCTTCTGAGTCCAACAAACTCGAGCAAAATATCGCCGTTGCACTCGTCCTTCATCAGGCCCACTATCTTCTTATTGAGACGAGGCATGCCAAATCGATTGTTCTCGGCGTAGTCTGAAGTGTCAAACTTGTGAATGTCTGTGCGCATTGCTTCGTACATGTTAAAACTTTGATATCTCAAGATGCCTGCGATTCGTGATCACACCTATTTTTATTCGGTTCTCGAAAGCACTGTCAACGTCATCCCATTTCACGGATGGAACGTTCACTACACCAATACCTGCTCAAACAACTACAGCGTTGAGTTCATGCTCTCCTATCAAAAGTACAGTACCTTTTAGAAGAGCAATAGCAGATTGCAGTTTTTGTCTATTTGCTACTGTCAATCTAGCAGAATATGCAAAGTCACTTGCATTAGCTATTACCGCAACACCAAGATCCAACCATCTTCTTATGTGCTCAGGGCTGGCGTCACCAGCTAACACACTTAGGTAGCACTTTCACAGGTGAATGGATGTCTCTTTGAAGTACTACACCACGATGATGATTATACTCAGGAGAGAGAGAGAGAGAGAGAGAGAGAGAGAGAGAGAGAGAGAGAGAGAGAGAGA
>QLSS01000105.1:121859-145275 GCA_024372645.1 Trichomalopsis sarcophagae
TCTCTCTCTCTCTCTCTCTCTCTCTCTCTCTCTCTCTCTCTCTCTCTTTTTCTCTCTCGTGGCGGCGGTGAACTTTTACTGGCACCGTTGACGTAGTGACTTGGACGATGTTTCTCGGGATTGGCCTCGTCGTCGAAGCCTCTCTCGTCGCGGCGGTGAAGTAGGTTGCTTGTCCTCCTCGTCGTCGTCGTCGTCGTCTTCGTCATACGCACCGCTGCTGCTATTGGCCTTATCTTGGTAGCGCGCTTCTTAGACGCTTTGTTCGCCTTCACCGGCGCTGTCACTCGGCAACGTTTGCACACGTTCGCGAAGAATGAAAAACTAATAGCACGCGCTAGAGAGCGGCGTCCCTTTATAGACTCGGTTCTCCCACCACGCGGCATAGGCCGTCGCGCGGGGGAAACTTTAGCGCTGTTTTCCCCTTCTACGACTTTGACGGCCTATCGCACAGCAGCTCGCCTTACGTCACGGGGATATCAGCGAGGCACTTGGCATGGAAGTTCATATGATTTTCATTAAAGTTCAAATAATCATCATTAGAGTACTTGAAAAGATGGAGATCGACGACGCCCAGCCGCAGTACGACGAGATGGAGGTCTTTCCATTGGAAGAAGGGGGCTTGCTGTTGCCGAACTGGATGTTCTCGCCAACGCCATCGCCAACACCAATGGACATGAGAAGTCCGGATTTAGCTGAGGAAGAAGCAGAAGAGGATTTTTTCCTTTTCAATCCGATGACCAAGAAATATGAACTGGTCAGACAGCCGGACTTAAGACCTTGGCAAGAATATCTGCCATCGGCAATGCCAAGCCCACCGAGCAGTCCGATGGATGTAAAGAAGCCTCAACTCATCGGCATCTCGTCTTCGCCGGAACTCGTCGAAATTTCCTCAGCAGAGTCATCGCCGGAGGTCAACAAGATTTCATTCTCTCTGGAGTCATCGCCGGAAATTAAGGTGCTCCGTAAGATTAGGAAGCAACGACGAGATGAGGAAACTCGCTTCCTAAAGATGTCAGCATCTGCCTTGTCAAAATGAAAGTTGATTCATACGTTTAAAGCCCTATGCAGTGTTATAACTGCTCCAAATTTGGACATATGGCTAAGACCAGCAGAAATCAAAAATGTTGTTCTATATGTGGAGAGGTCCACGACGAGAAATGTAATGGTTTGACTTCTAGATACGCAAACTGTAAAGGCAACCACAAGTAAATTGAACTTAATATAATATTTATGAGAAGAATAGATTATTATGTAAAAAAATCGCCTTTGAAAATTTGTCATATTCTGGGGCACAGCCTAATTTTTGGAAATAGGAGAGCTCTAAGATTGAACAGAACTGACTTTCCCCGTATAAATAATGTAGTATCTAAAGGTTTAGAAACAATTGAAAGCAATAAGGCATGTTACACGAGCAAGGAGTCGCTTAAAAATCAAACCCAGACACAAGAACGATTTCGGATACAAACACAGCCAAAACAGACCACCCGCAACAATGGTACAAATATAAAAACGTATTCAAGAGTGAAAGCATCAAGTTTTTTCTATCCGGGGAAGAAAAATCCTACGAGCCAACTGACAACATCTGATGAAGACTTATTCAATAACCAGCAAGAAGAGAAGCAAGTTGAAACGCTCCGACTGAGTTCTTTTTAAATTATTTTTTAATGGTCCGGGATGTCGTGGTGTTTGAATCTCTTCTATATTTAAAATTCAATTTATATATTATTTTTCAGTATTTCGTACTTGGCTAACATATTGTGGCCAAGTCTAATATACCTAAAAGGAAATCTTATGTTTGAATTTAATTTTAGGTTTTTCTCTTAAACAGACGTTTTACTGTTCAAGATACTCTTCTTCTCTAGAATTTTCTTCAATGACGCAGTGTCCTTGAAGTATTCTAGTGTGTAACAAAAATTTTATAGTACAGTTAATTTTCAAAGGACTTATTGCCTCTGATATTGTACTATACTATAAAGAAGTAAATACGAGGAGCGATGTCTTAGTATTTCGTCCTTGGCTAACTTATTGTAGTCAAGGATATTATACCTGAAAAGAAAGTTTATGTTTGCTTTTGTTTTAAAAAGTGTTTCAAGATTTTCACTTAAACAGACGTATTACTATTTGAGATACTCGTCTTAACTAGAACTTTCTCCAAAGACGTAATGTCTCTAGAATGTTCCGTTTGTAATATAAGAAGTTGTGTATAGTTGAGCTTCAGAGGACTTAATGTCTCATAAGTCATACTATTCGTATGTTTAAAAGAAAATATACAAGAAAAAACAATACATATATATATATATATATATATATATATATGTATATATGGGTTATACTTTTTGAAACCGACCACCCCCCTCTGTTTAAAAATCAGAGGCTTGAAATCATTCCTGCCCGAACTTAAAATTTAGCTTATTCTATCTAGTTTCCATTACTGGACAAAATGGTGGACCGGTGCAGCTCCGACAGTACACGAATATGACTACGGAATAGCAGTTATATGTCCTTAAAACTTGCAGGGGCAGAGAATAACTTAATAACATAACTTATTCGCATGTATTTGTTCCCGCTGAACACAAATCCACCCTTAGTTTTAGCCTATGGGGTCACCTTTCGTCCATAACCTCAAAAAAGAGTCCAAAAATGCATTATTACGTGGCTGAGACTCGCAAAAGTGGTCAGAAAATTAGGGAAGAAGCTTAGTCGCATGTATTTTTCCGCTGAAGACGAATACACCATTAGTTTTGGCCCGTTATAGACTGTTATGGGACCACCATCCATCCATAACGTCAAAAAACAGCCCAAAAATTCAGTATTACGCAGTTACTACTAGATAAAGTGGTAAAAAAAATTAGCGACAAAGCTTTTCTTATGTATTTAGGTCCGTTGTATTATTATTGAATATTTGTTATAGTAATTACATAAAGCATGTATACAATAGTATAAATACTTACATAAAGAGTACACAAGTTTCAATGTTGATTAAGTAACATAAGCAATTTTTCTACATTTTTAGAATTCGAATACTTTTTCATTAATAAGGAATTTTGAGATAATACAGGGTGTTTCATTTAAATCCGACCACGACAAAAAACCATGGAAAAACTAATTTTTACGAAAAATGACCTTAACAAAAGTTGAAGGGGGTAAAGGGGGCCATCGAATGACACAAACATCTATGATCTTGAACTCGATTTTCAAGGTCATTTGAGGGTAATTGTGATTTTTTTAAATAGGAACCTCTATTTTTGACCTTGAAATCGGATAGAGCGGAAAAAATTACGTCGGAAATGACATTTCAAGATTGCCTTAGTGACCTTCAGAAGGTCAATTCAAGGTCAAATAAGAAGTATCAGCCTAAGATAGTTTTCCTTTCAATTTTTTCGTAGAATTATCATTTTGTTATTGTCATAAACATTAAGAGAATAATTCACTTAAAATGTGATTATGCTTTGCTGACTTCAAAGCCATTTTGTAAGGTCAAAAGTGCAAAAATGCAATATCAAATGTTATGTGGAGTCCATATTTATATCCTAACTTTAGCGTTACCCAGAAACAACGACGTAGGCGTAATAGGATTGTGTTTCCTTTTGGGGTGCTTGATTAGAGTGAGTTCCCTTGCCTCTCACTTTTTCGGGTGCTTGATTAGAGTGAGTGCCCTTGCCTCTTACTTTTCGGGGTGCTTGAATAGAGTGAGTCCCCTTGCCTCTCACTTTTTGGGGTGCTTGAATAGAGTGAGTCCCCTTGCCTCTCACTTTTTGGGGTGCTTGAATAGAGTGAGTCCCCTTGCCTCTCACTTTTTGGGGTGCTTGATTAGAGTAAGTCCCCTTACCTCTCACTTTTCGGGGTGCTTAATTAGAGTGAGTCCCCTTGCCTCTCACTTTTGCTCAAAATTCAACGCAAGTGCTCAAAGACACCACCATTTTGTTGGATACACAGTTCAATTCGCTGTTGAAAATGTTCTACTGTTCTGAGTAATACAGCTCTTGGGATTTTTTCACAAACGGTTTGAATTCTGTGGATCATATCTTCCCTTGTTGTAGTTTCATGTTCATAAATAACATCTTTCAAATACCCCCACAAATAGAAATCGGGTGATGCCATATCTGGAGATCTCGGTCGCCATCGAACACCCAAATCTCCACGTCCAGTGCGTGCAATCCACCTGTCACGGTAATTTTGATTCAGATATTGTCTAACTGTTGAGCATAGTGCGCAGGAGCTCCATCTAATTGAATCCACATTCTTGCTCTTGTGTATAAATCTACTTCTTCAAGAAGTACTGGAAGACGTTCTCTCAGGAACTGTAAAAAAATTATGGCCATTTACATTTTCATCGAAAAAGTATGGGCCTAGAAGGTATCCGTTAACAATTCCACACCAAACATCAAAACTCCAACGATTTTGGTTATCTATCTACCTGTACCAATGCGGATTAACATTCGACCAATAATGACAGTTGTGTCGGTTAAGCTCTCCATTGCTTTTGAATTTTGCTTCATCAGAAAACATTACGTATTGAAAAAAGTTACGATCATTAGCAATCATTTGTCGTGCCCATTGACAAAACTGTAGCCTTGAGTATCAGCAGGTGTGAGATTCTGAGTCAAAGTAATATGATATGGATGATAACGTTGACTTCTCAGTATTCTCCAAGCAGTAGCCATAGGTATACCACTTTGCCTTTGAATTTCACGGGTACTAACGTGGGGATTAAAATGAACCATTGCTGAAACGACCATTACACGCAGATCATCTTCGTTGTAATTACGACGTTCTCTAACCCGTGCTAGTTGCCCTTGTTGAGCTCTACGGTAAATCTCACGAATGGTTGTATGACTTGAATGTCTTCTATCGGGATATCGAATTCGATTCAAGGCTGCAGCTTTTCGATAATTACGTCTAGATTCACCAAGAATCAATAAAATATCAACCCTTTCAGCGGCTGGATAATCAGCCATTGTTAAAAATTTATAACAAATTAGTAAATTTTAATAGAAAAAATGAAGGTCAATGAATGAAAAAGAGAAAATGTTAACCAAATGATATTTGATTACTTTGGCTAATCAATAACTATTCAATAACTAGTAAACTATTGAATACTAAGTGTAAGTAACAATGAGTAGAGGATAAATTCATATGAAAAGAGATCTCTTATTAGAAAAATTGTCTATTTCAACAATGAGTCGAGGGAAAATTCAACATGAAAAATCATCTTTACAAAATAAATTATTTATTTCAACAATAAATTCAGGCAAAATTCGATGAGGAAAATTAGTAGCCAATTGTGTCCACGTCGTTCCTGAGTAACGCTAAAGATAGGATAAAAATTCGCTTACGAAAACATCCCAAGAACTGAATAGAATCCAAAAAAATGGTGGTGTCTTTGGGCACCTACATTCAAATCTGTACATAATAAAAGTGAGAGGCAAGGAGACTCACTCTAATCGAGCACCCCAAAGGGAACACAATCCTATTACGTCCACGTCATTGTTCCTGGGCAACACTAAAGTTAGGATTTAAATATGGACTCCAGATAACATTTGATATTGCATTTTTGCACTTTTGACCTTACAAAATGGCTTTGAAGTCAGCAAAGCATAATCACATTTTAAGTAAATTATTCTCTTAATGTTTATTACAATAACAAAATGATAATCCTGCGAAAAAATTGAAAGGAAAACTATCTTAGGCTGATACTTCTTATTTGACCTTGAATTGACCTTCTGAAGGTCACTAAGGCAATCTTGAAATGTCATTTCCGACGTAATTTTTTCCGCTCTATCCGATTCCAAGGTCAAAAATAGAGGTTCCTATTTAAAAAAATCACAATTACCCTCAAATGACCTTGAAAATCGAGTTCAAGATCATAGATGTTTGTGTCATTCGATGGCCCCCTTTACCCCCTTCAACTTTTGTTAAGGTCATTTTTCGTTAAAATTAGTTTTTCCATGGTTTTTTGTCGTGGTCGGATTTAAATGAAACACCCTGTATAATGAAACCATGATGAGTTGAGGTTCCTATGACTGGTTTTGCCTCTTCAAATCTTTTATTCAGTTTTCTTTTCATTTTGTCGTGCTCTGTATTGCTAAAGTAAACTATCTGAATAGTTTTAAAAAAATTCATTGCCTAGTTTACATGTGCTTCAGGTGTTAAAATTGCTTTTGTAGGTTCCGCCAGAAGACTAGCACGATAAGCTTCCCGTTTAAATGCTGCTCCAATGCCATCAAAACAACTTTTCCCATGTGCTGTAGCAGTGTAATGCCACTCAGCTTCGATGCAAAATCTACTTTATGATTTAATAAATTTGCTATTTGATATTTATTTTTAAAATGTTGCTTTGTCCCATCTGTCACGTAAATTATTTTTTTTAAATTATTTACATATTTTTTATGTACATTATGTGCATGATTATGAGGAAATGTGAAATACTGTGCATAAGTGTTACATGAAAATGCACTCTTTTGCTAAAAAAATAAATGTGTAAAACGTGAAACAATGTGAAAAATAGTGAAAAATTATGACAATTTTCTTATTAGCGATGTTCCAAATATTGATATAAAATTTTGATTTTTTACATTCTTTCACGTTTCTTTACAATTTTTCACATTTTTTCACATTTTTCATTTCCACTAGGGTACTGTGATATATTTTATAAAATATTTCTATACGAATTTTCATGCTGTGTGGGTAACTATTTTTAAAAAATTTGAATGAAAATTGAAACAAGCCAGAAGATTAAGCAAACTTGATAATTGTTTAAAAAAGCAGATAAAAATAAAGAAAACTCTTTGGGTTCCTTGAAAATAATAGTTTTTTAATAA
Organism: Trichomalopsis sarcophagae; assembly: GCA_024372645.1. Taxonomy (NCBI): domain Eukaryota; kingdom Metazoa; phylum Arthropoda; class Insecta; order Hymenoptera; family Pteromalidae; genus Trichomalopsis; species Trichomalopsis sarcophagae. The sequence continues at coordinate 128,681 of QLSS01000105.1, forward strand.
CGTTATTATTTGCAATAAAAATGTATATTTTCTAAAAAAATTGTTCAGACTTTCCAAGCCATTCTTTTTGTTTTCCATTTTATAATTTATTTTTAATCAAGCTTTAACGAATATTTATCATTATTGCGTAAAACGGCAACGAAATTATACGCTTGTAAAGACCGTATTTGATAAAGATACGGGCTGCGCGAGTTTTACAAATAATTATTTATTTGCGAGAACTAGCATAAGCTCGAGAGCTTTATTGTTACTAGTGTAATAGAATCCCCGATTCCATTACGCGCCTACGACGCCAATTTAAGTAGGTCACACAAATTTTACACGAAACGATAAAAACACATACGTGAGACACTCGCGAGCATCGTCATCGCAGCAGCCGCAAGAAGCAGCCTTTCCCACCACAACGTATTCCTACAAAAATAGAATTAGAGGCGTAGCGACAAAACGCGCTCTAAAACGAAGATCACCCGAAAGAATGGCTAACGCCAAGAAAAAAATGACGGCGACGAAACAAAAAGATGTCACTAAACTAGTCGCGATATTCCTCACGAAAAGCGACGGAAATCAAAATAGCTATGCGAAGAACAAGCATCAGCCGAGCACGCTCTCCCGCAAACGAATCGAGAAAAGATACACATGACAGTACGCAGGCGACGAAAAGCAGCAGGAGAGCTGTCACAAGACGCTTTTCCTAAAAACTGAAAGTAATAAAATTTTTACGAGATCACGCAAAGTCGAGAGGAAAGTCGTGAGAATATTAGGCACTCCTAATATGGAAAATCAACGCTACAGATTCTCCAGTATATAAAGACCGGGAGCAAAAGGGTGCTCGTAGTCAGTTTTCCTGAAGTCGCTTTACAAGCCGAATCGCTGCCAGTCGCCAGACCAATAAATTCGAAACAGTTAAAATCGAACCGCTACTAGTTTGTTCAAGTGTATAAGTGCAGTGATTACTAAAACATACCATCATCTTCCGTCACTAAGAGGAGAAACAACACATCAAGGTGCCCATCGGTCTGCACCTGCTCGAAGGAGGAACGAGCCGAAGAAATCCGTGACGCACACCAGCTTGACCGCACTGAACCACCGACGCCAGGCTCTAGGAGCGACAAGGATCCACAGCTGCAACCTCCTGCTGTTCACATCTATACACACACACACTTACGAATTTAGATACTACTAGGTACTTTTCTCCTTTTTCTAACACGTGTGAAATATATTATAGTTTCTTTAAAAATTAACACCGTTTTAAGTGAGATCGTTACCCGGCTCCCTTTCCCGGAAGGCAGTGACCGCACCTGCGGTAGCCAAAAGGGATTTCTTTATAAAGTTAAATAAAATAAAAAAATAACAGCAGATAGGAACTCTAATAAAAATAGGTATATTGATGAGTTGCGTTCATTCTGACGTAACACTAGAGATACTTAAGTTGAATGGACGAACTAGATATATAAGTATACAATGTATATTTAATTGCACAAGTGGACGCGAGACTGTCGCGTTAGTGGGACATGCGCGGACACTCTCGTGCGCGGACTGTAGGCTGTCCGCTTTTGGTGGACGATGCTGAGTCCGCTTTTATACTTACGCGCGGACGTTGTGCTTATCCTGAGATTTTTACCTTTGTTACTATTTTGGTTTTATAGGCATTTGATGATCTTTCTGTTTACTTCTTTAGGATTTAGGTTATTATATGGATCACTCTTAATTAATAGAATAATAATTGTAGAAATTGATTAAATTGTTATCTTTGTTTTATTGGGGGGCAACCCAGAACTCAGCAGACAATACAGTTTCTTACAGGATGTTATTACTTGTGGGTTGATATCTTATAGTTACTTTGATGTTGATACAATAAAACTTAACTTACAGTACATTCGTTCTGATATGTGACCTGAACTGGATAGTCCTTCGTGGCACGACAGATGCTAATTGATCTTACTCTACACGATTACTCGTGGCAGGTTATTGTACGCTAAATCTAATTTGCTCTATGATTTCCCACTAACGCCGGTCTGCTATCCACGGGCCTTTCGCTTGTTGCACGATGCAGACTCTCAAACCAGAAAAAAAGGAGTTCTACTATAACCTGTACACAGAGTTTGAGTGTTTTCTAGGCACTCAATAGGCGATGCGTATAGAGGTATAGCACTCGTACTCGCTAACCGGGTACAGTTACACGACGACAAGTTACTTATACAAAAGGCGTTCCGTGGATATATATATATATATATATATTCGTAATTGCTAAGGCGTATAAACGTGGGACATTAAACGCTTAAAAAATTTGTATTTAGTTTATTAAAACGACATAGATGATTAGTCATGCAACAGTAAAAAAGTAAATAATATTAATATAACTAGTCACTCTCTATATTGCACAAAATAAATAGATATAAACGAAGGTGAGATAGTTAGCCCAGGTAAATAAATAAATTCAAATTAATTCATATTTTCCGATGACTTTTCGTTTGGCATGGTTCCCAACCTTTATAGATCAAAATTAACTAAAATAAGTCACATATTAAACAATAATACTGATGAAAAATTTTTTGCAATTTCTCAATTTTTACTGCTTAGATATATAGAAATAAATTTTATACAAAATAATTACTTAGATATGTTCAAAAGTCATAATCTAAATTACGCTAGAGATCCCTTTTAATTTTTGCGTGTTATAAGTACGAACATTTTCAAAATATAAAAATTCTAGATTACATTTCCTGCGCCTTTCAAGTCATTAATTCTAAAACTGTGTGCTATATTCATTAATAACGTAACTAAAGTCAAAATATATTTAACTGTATATTTACGAGATACACACAAGGTATTTTACGACAATACGAAAATGACCACGGATATTAAGATAATAATAATTTTCTGTTTCAAAAGCACGCAATTATATTTAATAGTAAGTATATAATATAATCTTTGAATAGAATCAAAAAAGCATTCTTTTAACGATAGCAGAAATAAAAATCAGAGAAAGTGACCATAAATTTGTTTTTGTAACACAAGCACGATTTTTGCGTTTTTCCGACCTATTGAGCGGGACTAAAGTAACTGTTTTCAGATCGGCGGGCGTTTTTCATATTTTTTGCCCGCATATGCCGCATTTGCGGGCAAAAAAAAATGAAAAACGCCCCCTAAAATTTTTCGGAAAATTTTCTATATGTATTTGTAATAAATTCTATGATAAAAAATACTTATACACTCTTTTTTCTGTATATAACAAATTAAAAATAGTAAAGAAATTTAAAAATTTAATCTACTATTAGTGTGGTCGCCGCATCTGAAAAAAGTTGCATTAGTACCACTCAATATGTCAAAAAAACGCAAAAATGCATACTTGTGTTACAAAAAATATGGTGTGCATCAAGGGCTAAGTGGGCTTTTTGGCCTCGTGTCTCGTGTGGTTGCAGTACTCGTCTGCGGCTCGTAAACGCCCTCGCCTTCGGCTCGGGCTAACTCGCCTTGACTCGTACTGCAAACTCCACACTTGGCCTAAAAAGCCACTTTACGTCCTTGGTACACAATATACTAGTTTAGCAGATAAAAATCTAAAAGAATAAGTTTCTCCTTAAATTTTTTGACCACTTTTGCGAGTCTCAGCCACGTAATAATGCATTTTTGGACTCTTTTTTGAGGTTATGGACGAAAGGTAGCCCCAGAGACCAAAACTAAGGGTGGATTCGTGATCAGCGGGAAAAAATACATGCGAATAAGTTTTGTTATTAATTTTTTCTCTGCCCCTGCAAGTTTTAAGGACATATAACTGCTATTCCGTAGTCACATTCGTGTACTGTCAGAGATGCACCGGTCCACCATTTTGAATTTCGCAAAAAGGCCACTCAGTAATGGAAACTAGATACAATAAGCTAAATTTTAAGCCCGGGCAGCAATCATTTGGAGCCTCTGATTTTTGGACAGAGGGGGCTGGTCGGTTTCAAAAAGAATGACCCATATACAGGGTGTCCCATTTCAACTTAGACAGCTGAATAACATGACAAATTGCAATCTAATCAATAAATAGTTCAGACAGACCCAGTTGTTGGGAATTAAGGGGCTAACCCTTTTGTGACCTTGAATATGTACTTGAACTTCATTTTCAAGGTCATTTGAAGGTCAACATTTGTTTTTTGAATATAACCTATTTTCTGTGAAACTATTTTTCTTCTCCCTCTAGCTCCACGGCCCCGAATCTGCGACACTCTTATTTTTAAATACGTTTCCGAATCTCCTTGCGATCTCGGAGGGGGTCCCGTCAGATCGCTCTAAATCTGAATATTCAGGGTGATTGGAAAAATTACACTCAAATTCGGGTAAACTCTCACTTTATTCACTCTCTCTCTCTCTCTCTCCAACTTTCAAAATCCTGATCTCCGCGCGACAAGGCGCCTCTCCCGACTCTCCACGCTCGCTCTATCTCTCTCGCCTCACACACGCTCGAAACTCTCTCGCTCGCTCGGTCCGACTTGTCCCGTCGAAGTCGGTAAGGCAGCGCGCTATCCTGCCGCATTCGTCTCTGCCACGATGCCACGAGCTGTTCACTCGCCCGCTTTCCTTCCCCTCTCACGCGCGCCAGCAACACAAAGCGGCCTCGACTTCTCAGAATCGGTTCTGAGCCACTCTCGCGTTTCTTCCGACTCTCCACGGTTTTTCTCTTGATTCTACTCGCGTCTTTCCCACGACACACGCTCTTCTTCACGATGCTCTCTTCTTCCCCGACTCTCACAAACAAACATTGCGTTTTGCAATTATTAAACTAAACAAACAAAAGTTATACGCGCATTAATAATTGCAAAACGCAATGTTTGTTTGTGAGAGTCGGGGAAGAAGAGAGCATCGTGAAGAAAAGAGGAGTTTTGGATAGACAACAGAGCAACGAGCAGTCGTCGAGTGTTCTAGGAAAGGAGTCGAGTGGAGAGAATTCGAGGAATGCGTGATCGCGGGCGCGAAATGTAGCTCTGCTGCGACAGAGCGCCGAAATCATGTCTGTGAGTGTATGAGAGAGAAAGAGAGCACGGAGACGCGCGCGGCAACAGCGGGATAAATCGGGCGAGCTTGGAGCGAGGGACTCGTAAAGAGAGGGAAGTATGTTGTGGGCTGACAAGAAAGTGATCGTGTCGCGTAGCATCTCCGGGCGCGTATCGAGAGGGTCGCGCGCAGGATTCTTGCGGAGTGTGGTGCATGTTGCGAGGCAGAGAATAGAGTAGAGAGCGAGAGACAGAGAGATAAGCATCGAGTAGGCCGAAGAAGAAGACGAGCGGGAGAGTCGATTGAGGAGCGAGGAAGCCGAAGAAGAGGAAGGGAAGCAGGAGATCGGAGGCTGAGACAAGGTAGCGGTGGAGCGGAGTGTGCGTGAGAGAGAGAGAGAGAGAGAGAGAGAGAGAGAGAGAGAGAGAGAGAGCGTGTGTCGTGGGAAAGACGCGAGTAGAATCAAGAGAAAAACCGTGGAGAGTCGGAAGAAACGCGAGAGTGGCTCAGAACCGATTCTGAGAAGTCGAGGCCGCTTTGTGTTGCTGGCGCGCGTGAGAGGGGAAGGAAAGCGGGCGAGTGAACAGCTCGTGGCATCGTGGCAGAGACGAATGCGGCAGGATAGCGCGCTGCCTTACCGACTTCGACGGGACAAGTCGGACCGAGCGAGCGAGAGAGTTTCGAGCGTGTGTGAGGCGAGAGAGATAGAGCGACCGTGGAGAGTCGGGAGAGGCGCCTTGTCGCGCGGAGATCAGGATTTTGAAAGTTGGAGAGAGAGAGAGAGAGAGTGAATAAAGTGAGAGTTTACCCGAATTTGAGTGTAATTTTTCCAATCACCCTGAATATTCAGATTTAGAGCGATCTGACGGGACCCCCTCCGAGATCGCAAGGAGATTCGGAAACGTATTTAAAAATAAGAGTGTCGCAGATTCGGGGCCGTGGAGCTAGAGGGAGAAGAAACATAGTTTCACGGGTTTTGCCACGTCACAGAATATAAGAGGCTGAAATTATTGCCAGTGTCTTAACTTGCGCCCAAAAATGGTGCTCTGACCGAATTCTACTTGGACAAGGAGTCCTAATCCCCCTGTCCGTTCGAGCTCGGTTGAGTGAATGAGACTGAGATGCTGAGCGAGGCGCTACTGCGCCGGGCCATTGCTGCGCGTTTTCCTCTCCAGTCAGCCAGCGCTGCTACTGCCGCCGCTTCCCCATCCAGTCCGCCACTGCAGCTGCTCGCTGATTGATTCTGCGCTGATCACTTTTCTTATGTACTCCCTGTGCGCGATATTTTTTGTGTGCGAGTGACTCGCAGTGCACACAAGTCTGGGAAAAAAATATAAACTTTGATATACATCTAAGCTAGTTTCATTATTAAAAAAAAAACTTTCACTAAATTTTCAATATATTTTTTTAGGTCTAATATTATATCTAACGAATGGGAAAAATAACCTAAATTGGAAAATACTACGATGGATTTGTCGAAGTATTAATAACAAATTGGACTTCGAAAAGGTTGCAAGCCAATTTGATATTATTTTGCTGGTAGAAACCTAGTGAAATTCTGATTCAACACTACTAAGAAAGTCCCATTTTAATCTTAAGGGATTTGAAACTGTTAGATTTGACCGTTGCTTTAATAAAGGTGGAGGTTTAGCGATTTGCATAAAGAATGGTATAATATTCGAAAGGAATTTAATCGAATTGGGTTTTAAGGGTAACTCACTTGAAATAGGAGCGGTTACTGTCGACTCTAATTTAGGGAAAATACTGTTTACTGTCTGCTACAGAGCGCCAAAGTTTATTGACACAATTAAACAACATGGAAGTAAACACTTTATGTAAGCTGGCGATTTTACGGTTCACCATTCCCTATGTGGTAGTTTAAAACAATGCTGTAATTGAAAAGTTATAGTGGATAATTCGGATCATGGTAACTTTATATTACTTAACTATTGACACCCTACTCATGTTATCATTTCGAATTCAGGGCCCTCTTTCTCAAATATTGACTTGACGTTTGCTTCACTGGGACTAGATTTCGTAAGCGATTGGCAAGTTCTAGAAGATAAGTGGGGTAGCAGGGTTCATTTCCCAATATTTTTGGAAATGAACGCGACTTCGATTGAAAAACGGAAAGTATAATACAGATACAATTTAAAAAAGTTACAATATTTTTAGAGAAATATTGTAACTCTCTATCTGATGTTGTCCCTCGGTGAACATGAATTTAGTTCATTGATAAGGTAATTATTGACTTCTATATTAAAGACAAAGACAAATATATAAGCGCTAGCAATATTAGACTCAGGAATGATTGCTATTCTAAGAACCAAAAATGTATTTGGAGGATCGAAGACTGCACCAAAGCGGTACGCCTAAGAAAAGCCGCTCAACTGTGCATCAAACACCGATTTACGATTGAAATATTTATAGAAGTTAAAAGAACGGAAGCTTTATTAAGAAAAACTCTAAAAGATGAAAAAATGAAATAAGTCAGAAATTTTTGTGAATCAATTAACCGACGCACAGATATTCGTTTTTGAACGTTTTTGAAAAAAATTAAAATGCATAAAAATAATATCAATGAAATTAAAAATTCATCAGGAAACAAATCAGGAAAATAGCATTAGAGAAACTATCGATAGTTTACGTTCTCCCAAAATAAATGTTGACAAGCCACTGAAAAACGTAAGTGTAATGGTTGAAGAAGATCATCGAGGTTTCTTAGATTCTCCTTTTTCTTTTGAAAATCTTAAATTTTGTTTAAGTAGTACGAATATAAAATCTTCCCCTGGGATAAATAAAATAGATTATGAGATTATCTCAAGCTTACCGGAATTTTATCTAAGAAATTTATTAGAACTTTATAACTACATATTCCATTATAAAGTATTCCCTGAAGATTGGAAATCGTATTTAGTTAACTTTATTCCACAAGGATCTACAAACAAAGTGAGACCTACATCCACTAGCTTCTTGTATGTTAAATATTATGGAGAGGATCATTAAATAACGACTTGAATGGTGGTGCGAAACGAATGGTTTATATGCACAATCACAAATGGGATTCCGAAAGGGTAAATCTTGTGCTGATAACTTGAGCATTTTGACATCAGATATACAAAAAATTTCTTACAAAAATATACATTAGCATCTCTTTTCTTAGATATAAAAGGTACTGATAATGATGTAATTCCAGAAATTCTTATCGGTGACTTAATTTAACTTAAAGTACCAAAGAAAATAGTTTGCTTTATTAGTCACTTAATATTGAAACGATAAGTATTATTCTGTACAAATAGTGAAATCATCGAAAGAACCATTAATAAAAGTCTATCTCAAAAGAGCGTTTCAAGTAATCTTTTATATGCAATTTACACTAGAAAGCTCGAAAAGATTACAGATGCATTTTGTAATATACTACAATTTACGGTCGATATAAGCATATATAATAGAGAAACTGAGTTAAGTGTCGAAGAAAAGGTACGCAAACTGGAGACTAATGCATCTAAAATCGTATTATTTTTAAGAGAGAGAGGACTTGAAATCGACCCTGAAAAATGCGTACTTGTAATATTTCATGACTCTAATTATAATTATAGTAAGGGTATTCAAATTAGTATTAGTAATATACCAGTAAACAGCTCTAAGTATGTAAAGTTTCTAGGAATGTATTTAGACCGAAGGCTTAACTGGAAAAAACATAGCGAATATGTTACTGACAAATGCACCTCTGCAATGAAAATTCTTAGCTGTCTAAGACGAACATGGTGGGGAGCAGACTCATCCGCTCTTTTGCATTTATACATAGCTTTAATAAGATCAAGAATAGAGTATGGTTGGTTTCTCCTCTCACCATGTTCAATCTCGGATATCAAAAAATTGCAGAGATTACAAAATACTGCAATTAGAATTGCATTAATATATAGGATGAGTACGCCGAATTATGTGATGGCGGCAGAATCAAAGATACTATATTTAAATATTAGGATGAAGGAGTTAGAATGTAAATATATTTTGAAATGTCTTTCAAATGAAAATAATTTAGTAATTAAAAATCTTAAAAGGCTGTTAGAAATAAGCAAAGCACATGCATATCAACACAATTATAAGAAACTACTTATAGCTGAATGCTACCGAGAATTCCGTTTCTTAATTTTTCAATCATATGTTCAGAAACGCACATAAAATTTGTAAGTAAATTCAGACACTCATTATATATACTAAATATTATATTACGTAACGTCAGTGGGATGTAGTTTATCAGAGAGACGGAAGCGGAGTTGCAAATGAACGTAGGCACAATTTAGCCAAAAAGAGTTTATTACCGAATTCAATACAAGAGAATAACTGATGGACAATGATTCGCCATCTAAGAGAAACACGAGGAAAGAGCATACCTCGGTAGGCTCCAAGTCCTATTTATGGGGTCTGCTTTTCGGTGTACACTCTTAGCTAGTTATCTAGGGATAAGGGTTAAGCCAATGGGATTTTCATGGGATAGCTGTATTGTTACGAGAGAGGTCCCTTTTCGGTATTTTACGACCCAACATTAGAGTCGTTTTAAATGGTTGATGACACCTGTCCCTCTAGGTGTGTTGTACGTAATCCATCCTATAGCGGAGTTGTAGAGAAAGTTTTGGTTATCGGCAAGACAGTAGTCCTGTTGTAGATAATATAGGTATCCATTTGACCTCTGATGTTAATCCCAGTTGAGGGTAACCCCCCTGGTGTGATTTAGCACCGGGTGCTGAATTCTTGTAATTTCTCTTGCTTCCTGGTGGGTATTAAGTAGTTCAATGTGGTTAGTTCTTGTTTGAATCCAATGTCCATCTTAACTTTTGCTTTAGGTACATGTGGGTGAATTGTTGTTTTTCAGAATTTTTTTTTAAGCAAGGATAGGGATGGATTAAGTAGCTAAGGTCGAAATTTACTACTTTAATTGGCAGTGCTCTTTCCTGTCGTTATTTGTACAATTTGGTGCCTGATCTTTTGAGTTATTGTAGTGGTTACATTTGCATTTTTTTTACACAACTTTTCCTTTACCATTGAGTAAATATGATAATTGATACATTGATTAAGTGATACTTATTAGTTGATACATACATATATGGTTTTTATTGATACTAAGAAAAGCTTGTTCCAGTAATATGTTTCCCTAGGTACAAGTAGCATCGCATCAAGGTATATAAACTTAGTTGACTGCATTATAATATTGTTGCCATGCAGACAGCTTAGATATGATTGAGTCTAAGACACTATTTATCATAGAGTAAGATTGAGTTCAATACATTGAATTATTTATGATCATTATTGTTTAAGCAGTTACGCCTTAATGAATCAACTCTGTGATTAATTATTACAAATGTTATTATAGTTATCAAGATTGTTTATATACTTAAGTTAAAAAAATATTAGATCTTATAACCAGTACATTAAATATTAATGGTCAAATCGATTAAGTAGTACATCTAGATGAATGAAATATGTCGTTAATTATTAACTTATTCTCGTAATTGATTATATAATTGAGTAAAATATTATTAAATTTTACAAACTAGCACACTGGATTATTAATGATTATAGTTGATTATATAAGTTAGATTATTATAATTGATCATATAAGCAAGTAGACTGAATGTCCACTATTCGACGCATATTCTTAATACTTATGCTCATAATTATTTAAGTGTAACATGCATGAAATGTAGTGCTATATATGGGTTTTATAATTATCATCGATTATGTTATATTTATAACGGAGAAAACAACATTTATATTGATGGTTTTAAGCTAACACATTATTCTTAGTGATAATGATTATGTATACTTTATATGTAAGCATAATATTGATCTTATCTTTAACGCTACTGTTCTTATTGTTTATGATTATAATTTGTTGGGTACTTCATGCAAATAGTATTGTTAAGCTAAGCGTAAGATTTCCTATAAATAATATACTTCATTCACACTATTCGAGAGAGTCGTGTAAATGAGAGCTAAAAAGAGACGGTGAATGCAGTGTAGTCATTCTAGATTGATTATTATTTCTAACGCTATTTTTCTTATTGCTAATAATTATAATTTGTTAGGTACTTTATGCTAATAGTGTTGTCAAGCTAAGCATATTATTTCTTATAAATAATGTACTTCTTTTACACTACTGAGAGAATAGTGTATGTGAAAGATACAAGAGAAGATGAACACAATGTAGCTGCTCTAGTCCGATTGCACAAATGAACATTCTTCATTAACCTTGTGTATATCATTAGTGATGATTATTATTGTTCTCCTCATAAGCATTACTATCATTATTATTATTAGACTTACTTAATACTAACTAAATTACTTATACCTAATTATTCTTAGAAAATATTGTCTTATATCAACTATGCTATAGTACTTGATCGTCATTGTATCATTTTGTGTTAAGAACGGGTCGAAACGACTGTGCCCAGGTCTTTATACATAGAAACTAGCAAGTCTTATATTATACTCACATCTCATTGATACGCAGTTTGTTACTCAGATTACATGTGATAATTGATGCCTTACGATATATTAGTTAATTAATAAGCTTTTTTTCCCTTGTTTAAGCTTATACAAATATCTTAAATTACTACGTATTCCATCTGTTTCATGCATTTTCTTACGAATGTTAGATGTAAATAATTCATGGGTACAACATGATGATTGATTACATAAGTTTTCTCTTATATGTGTTTTCCTATACTAATGTTAAACATAAACAGTTAGTCGGTACAATATGATGATTGATTACATAGGTTATTTTTGTATGTGCAATGTGGATCGTTAATATAAATAATTTTTGTTTCAACGTTACTGATCATTACCGCCAATTCAATGTTAAGTAATCCTGTTCTGGAAAAATTGTCAAACTAGTTTCGATTCTTGCTGGCGTTAATCCTAGATATGTTTGGTGTCGTACTGCTATAGCACATTCAGTTAGCATTTATAATTTACCAATACCTACAAAATTAATCAGAAACTGATGTTCTCTACTGGTGACTGAACCTGTGATTTTTTTACGCGCCGAGTAAATCCAAACGCTAAGATTAGTCGTTCTTCGCATATAAAAGTCTCTTTAAGTTTACTAATTTGGTTTGGCATGAGTTAACTGGTACATGTAACGGATCTAAAAGCTTTGTAACGGATCTAATTGAGCTTTCGCAGTCTGGAGCATTCGTTAAGTGTGTGTTTATTAAACATAATTTAGTGTAATAAAATTTCTTACATTTGCTAATTTCGTGTTGTGATAGAAAAAAGTGAACAAAAGATCTTGGTTTTTGAATATCAATATAGTCATCAACAGGCTTAATTAATACTTCATCGCTGCTGTTTCCGATAAATACGGGCACTGTATCTATTTTGTATTTTTGATAAGAGGTCTTGTCGCTTAACGGTATTTCAACATGTAAAATTAATAAATTTTGCGCGATGAGAAAATCGATTTCTAATAACTTTTAAACCCCGCGATCGTTAAAATTTTCTAATCCTTTCGGTAATTCATATTCGGATGTTCACTTATTAACTTACATGCTAAATGTAGCTGCTCAGTTTGTATTATCGGCTTCTTCTTCTGGGTAAACTGGATGGTGGCATGCCCCAGCCAAAAATTTGTGTTTATGGTAAATAGTGCAGCATCCAAGATTTTCTTTACATTGTGCGGTTGGTCACTTAAAGCCTTTAGAATTGTATTTTTGCTATCTGCAATTGTTTTAATGTTTATTGTAAATTCATTATCAATAACAATAAAATTTTGTCTAGTGGATACTTTTGCTCAAGTTCCAGCCCTCTCATTGTTTTTAATGAGAAATTTTATTTTATTGATGTCGAGCGCAGCCGAGATGCGTCCCCCCCCCCCCCTTCGAGGTCATCGGCCCCTGCCGAGTATACAGGCAGAAGATGTTTAAAGGTGGCTCCCATTTGCTCCAGTTCTATTATTTTTTTGCTGTAGAATATCTTTTGAGTGCTACTAAGATTTGTTATGATATAATTATAAAATTCTTCATTTGCAAAAATTTCTGGTATATCCATGATTGCATTGCACAAAATTATTAGATCTTTCAATTGCGGAAGCTTAGAAAGAAGCTACTGTCTTTGTTAATTCATAATTATCTTCCCTCTTCTTACTTATAATTTTTAAATTATCACCTGGATAATTTGTTTTAATAATTAAATTTTTTATGAGTGACCTCTCTTCCCTCTTTACATCCGACATTTTTATATCTTCACTATGTTCTTTTCTTTCTTGTTCCAAGGCTTGATTAACCAATTTATTATTAATTTTCTTTATTTTTTGCATTTAGAATATTATCAGTTTTATTTTCCTGATTGATTTTAACTATACCCAGATCTTGTGATACTTTTCCCTCAACAATAAGACGATTAGTATTTCCGGTAATAATGTGTTTAGTGTCACATAATTTATATTTAATAATTCTTTGACAGTAGTGACATTTAATCACTGAAGTAGTGTTTATAAGTAAACCCGCAGTCCGAACTACTACAAATAATAATAGATTTCTCTCAGTTAGTGGTGCGCGCTTTATGCAATTGCTACATAAATACTTCCCACATCCTTCATAATGTATACGTTCGCAAATTTTCGTAAGCTCGTTAATATCTTTAACCAATAAATTCTTTATATTACTACCATCCATTGTATTTTACAATAAGCTTAGAATTACAATTTGATTGGATATCACTTGCCCTTCACCGTGCGTTAACACTGAGAAAGTTATTATTCATACCCCCTTTTTTTAAGTGGAAATTTAAATTATGATTTTTGTTTTATTTTAAAAGTACTAAAACATCATTATCTAATTCGTGCAAGTCGGTTAGGGTTGAGGCTATATATCTAGCGTGTTTACGAGCGTCATATAAATTTGTATAGATTTTTGGATCACACATGTAACTTTTAATTTCTTTTTTTAATCCCGCTACAAAGACATAAATAGCTATCCTTTCGCGTTGCTCATTGGATTCGGTAATTTCATGTATTTCATTACGTGCAATATTTTTATAATCTTGAAAAAGTTCATCTATTCTTTTTGCAAAATCAAAAATGGCTTCATCGCGTTTTTGTGCTGCCCACAACAAGGTCTTTTTTATACAATAGAGAAATTACAATTTTTTTTTCTCTTGCCCAACTGGCTAGCATCGTTAAGGTACTGTTTATTATTTAAACATTATATTACTCGATATGATTATGCATATTTGATATTACACACTTTGTGTAAACGGATTTTGACTTTTTTGAACAAGAGGTAATGAGTTTATCACTGGAATATTTTCATTCAACAGGGGGTATAATTTGTTATTTGTAATGTGTACTGCTAATTCATGAGCATTTAAGGACTGGGGAGTTTCAAATTATACATCTTGTATAATTCGTCTATTGCTGACTTCATGGTCCGGTGCCGCTAGTGGTGCTGTTAACTGACTTGGCCCTTCATCGTACGTGGGCGGAGCTATACCCCCTCCTGTGTTACCTTTTTATCTAGATTTCCGGTTGGGCTCATGGAGTTAAAAACCGCGACTATATTTTATACCAGATTGTTTCTGCCAATCTTGTTAGCGCTTCTTCATCGAATAATCTTGCTACCGATAACCCATTCATTTTATCTGAGTGACATAGTTAAAGCGATTGTGTTCAGCATGGCTGGTCACTCGACCGGAAACATTAAGTGGTGACGCAACGCTTGTATTTATTCAGGTGTATAAATCCCGCTTCTTGCTAATCCTATCGGATCGGTATGATTCTAGCTATTTTTTGTATTTGGTTTTAATATTGTTGGTTTTATACCTTTAGTTGTTATGCTTGGTAAAATTGTAAACCAATCTACCTCTAACAAGAACCTAGGAGGAATAAGCTGATTACAGGACTTTTCAGTAACGTATTGTTTTAGTATGTGTGTTCGCGGGGTCAAAACATACTTTTTCCCGTCTTTAGTTAACGGTAATTCCTGGAAACACGAGGTTTCTTCTCTTCTTTGAACTTCGACTTGTATGCATTTCATTAGATGTACTACTTTGCCTGCTACAAACCCCATAAATCCACTTTTCAGTACGTATTAAATCATAGGAGCATACCGGAGTGGTGCCTATTATCGTAAATGCAAATGCAATTTCGTTGGATTCCATGATGTATATCGGATGGTGCTCGTTACCTTTTTCAATTACTTTATTTATCCACCCAGCGAATAGTTCTATTATATACTTATTTTGTTCGCACGAGTTTACAGGCACCAGATCCCGAAACGCATATATCCGGCTTCTGTATCAATGCAATCGTCTTTAGTAAATGAGCATCTCACGCCTGATTTTAAAATTACTTTATTTCTATTTAGATTGACTGTTGCCGTATTTTCTTATTGTAACATACCCCGTTACTACAACATCGTCAAATATACCATAAGAATCAGAATACGTTTCGCCATTAGCACAATTTTCATCCGAATCATCCCTTCCGACATAAGTTACTGGTTGCACAGTAGTTCCGTTAATTTTGAAATTACTTATTAGATTATTGCGTACTTTATGTGTTCTATGAATATGCATTCGCCTGCATTCTTCTATAGTGACTATGTTTAAAAATTTTACTTCACCTGTAGCTTTATCTTTACGATGCAAAAAAGCGCCGCAATATTTAAAATTTCTTTTAATTTATACTTTACAAAATCTTACATGTAAATCCGAAAATTGATTTAATTTCAAAAGTCTAACATGTTCTCTGGTTATATTAAATTCCGGTTCTTGAATATGACATTCTCCGACATTGATAGGAGAAAATGTTGTTAATTTAGATACTTGTTGGGAACAATCATATCAACAACAATATCCTACAATGGCATGAGCAAATCTTGTTAATAGCAGAATTATCGTAGCAAGAAGTACCGGTAGGATTAATTTATTTTTCATCTGAAAAAACTTTAGTACTATATTACTTTCTCAAATTTGTTGCAATTATATATATATATATATATATATATATATATATATATATATATATTAATCTAAATACAAATGAAGTAATTTTAAATATATATAGATAGTGCTATTTCTATCAGTGCAACATATATACAACACATAAAGCGTATATCAATAATGCTTATATGTTTGATAATTATTAAGTTGACTTAACGTGGGATGTACACAAGCGATTAGCGTGAACTATTTTTGCTTTTGACTCATTTATTTTTATTTTGACGGTGTTTAGACACTCTCGCTATCAGAGAACGGCGAAGAATGCCTGAGCGGGAAACTACTTTTTAGGAATATTATTGCTTATCACTAATGGCGGTCTAACAACAATCTCTCTATTTATCTCAATTGTCTGTTATTATAGTTGTGGCTCTCTCTCTCTCTTTTAATATCTGACACAATCACTCCAATAAGACGTGACTCTACGTCATGGCATCTTAATAAATCTTGGTATAATAGTTGGTTGTACAATTTAAGAGAGAACGAATGTGGGTTTACTATATTCGGCTTTTGTTATGGTGTAAATAGGACGTTAGCGTTTTATCCGCAGTATAAGTTCAGAGAGAGAGAGAGAGAGAGAGAGAGAGAGAGAGAGAGAGAGAGAGATTAGATTT